>JAYECN010033431.1:0-28925 GCA_035222435.1 Microcambeva ribeirae | reverse complement strand
CATTGCCCAGCTATCCAGTCTGTCCAGGTCCCTTTGGATGGCAGCGCAGCCCTCTGGGCTGTCAGCTACTCCTCCCACCCAAAGAGAGTTGAAGGACAACTGAGACCAATGAGTTAAAATATATTGGCACTATAACTCCTGCTTCAGCACTTAGACATTTGAAAAAGTTCTTAGCAGGTTCCTCCTTACAAAATGACACCTTTGGTTTTTGGGGAAAGGAGAAAAATAGGAAAAAGAAAAACCTGTAGTCACCAAAAAGTGGAAGAGATGACAGGTCTCCAATTTAAGAGATGGAGAAATGGAGAGAAATATATTGAGAAAAAGGCAATGAAACATCCATCACACCCATGCAATCCTGGGTTCCCCATCACCACATGCACTCTTCTTCACTGAAAGGTGTGAAAAGACTATGGCTACAGCACTAGCCTTGTCAGCAATTAGAGAAATGATCTTCAGGACACAACAGCTGCCCCTTTCTATTTGTCATTCCTTGGTAGCCAAGAGGTGAATTCTTTGTCTTTCCCTTAGTCCGTCTGGCAGCCAGGTTTTCTCCCCTGGCAATTGGTCACAAATAGCAAGATGGTCTCTGCTGATCATGAAGGGAGAATGCTTACTTTTCCTTGTGGCTTGCTTCAAGAACACCCTTCCTGATGAGTTTCTTCAGGAATTCCTATGGGAAGAGAGGTAGGCAGATCTGAGAGGTAGGCAGGATCTGAACAAGGAATAGGATCTTAGGACACACATCTGTAGGAGTTTGGCAAGATAAATCTTTCAGAGAGGAGGACGGATCCAGGTTGGAACTATACAGGAGACAAGTCTGTTATCAGCTGAAAGTCAGCACTAGCTTTTATTTCAAGGCTATGAAGATCCCTTCTTGCATTTCATGCCCCAAAACATTCTGATTTTCCCAAAGCTGGTGTCAACAATGCTCACACCCACAAAGAGCATCCAGAACCACTGGACATCATGGATACAAGCTGAACAGCCACAGTCATCAGAAATACAATCATGTCCTCAGACATGTAAGCACATTGATCATTATACTGCAAAATAGATGACAAATATATATGTTTGTTAGCTTGATTATATGCTTATATCTAAAATGCCATGAAGAAGCAAAGAACACAAATTACAATTCCTTTCATGGGTTTAACATTTTCTGGGTTTTAATTTAATTAAATGCCTTTCTGCTCTTCTCTTGTTAAAAAAAGCTCACATTTTGAGCTGTTGACGCCATCCATGTGAATCAGAGGAAGAAAAGAAAGTCCAAATTCTACTTCCAGGCATATTGAAGTCCAGTGCTGCTCTGAATACATCTTGCTCAAAAATTAAGAAGTTATAAATCTCTATCCAATAAATAATGATAACATTTTTTTCATAAGTTTTAAAACCACTGTAATTATACAGTCCACCTCTTGCGTAACTTAGCTGTTCAGGTACACTTCTAAAGAGACGCTTGTACTAAGTTTTACCTACCATTTGCCTTGCTGAAATCTCATAATTAAGACTTTCAGACACATATAACAATCCCACCTTTTCTGTTCCTGCAGGACTGTACATATGCATAAGTGATCTTTGCAGCTGGAATGTTAACACTGTTGAGGGTAATATTCTATATATATGGAACAGTAACCATATGCCCACACATTATACCTTGTCCCTTTTACACAAAAGCAATCCAGATCTACATGCTGGGATATGTGCTGCTTCAGAAAGGGTGGTCTGGGAGAAGAAGGTTTACTGGCCAACAAATTTCCTTCAGCCTAAGAAAAAATTAAGTAGAAATAATAGTTCTGGTGCAATCAGAGCTCCCCAGCTATCTGACACCTCCTTTTCTCTGAGCTAATAAATAGGGAGGCTTTTATTTTGATAGCCCTCTCTCAAAAATCCTCCATTCCCTTTAATATCGGATAATTCTTTTAAATACTGTTTAAGGTCACTGGAGTTACTCTATCCTCCTTACTGCATAACACAGAAAAAATGTACTTCTTGGCTGAGGAACAGCAAACCTTTTAGAAATCTGTCCAGTCCTAGTAATATAATAGGTACCTTATGCAATCCGTCGGGAAAAACAGATACTTCAGAAAAGGAGAGGCGAGGCACCTACACAGATTACATTAAAGGAGGGGACACTCAGCTCATCAACAGGGACAGAGGTTTGTGCTGATGTCTAAGCCAATAAAGTGTTCGCTGAGCAAGTGAAAGATCTCAGTTCAAAGCCGTCTGCTATAGGGCTCCTCAGTTGGCTTTTCCCAAGGGGGCAGGACATTCATGGTCTAGCCTGGGTTTCGATTCTGCATAGATAACACAGATGTTCAACAAAAAGGGAAAATTCAAAGGTTTGATTATGGCTGCCCTTCTCTTTCTTCTCTGGCAGCTACAGACTGGGACCCAGGTCTCCTGCTTTCCAAGAAAACTCCTTGAGGAGCTCCTTAATTGCTAGACTAGAGTTTAAGTCTCATTCCTGCTGCTCCTCTGTTGAGAGAAACCCTGCCCGCACTGGTTAAATGCCATTGCAAAACTCTAGTAATTGATTCTAATAAGGATAAGAAGTGTCCTCTCAATCTTTTCCACATTTAAGGGGGCTCTAAACAGTAAGTAGAATATTTTCCATAATTATTGTACCCAGAAACTTAATTATATTGTTAGTCTAGCTGTAGCAAACAATAAATAAATACTATCTTGCTACTTCCATTTTTTAATTAATACAAGCCTTCCATTCAAGTGGATTTGGTTGACCTAAGTAGATGCTACACGGTATTTACAGTCTACAACACTATGAAAGAAGTTGTGTTTTCATCATGTGTTTTATCACAAATTCATTGAATTCTTTATAGTGAAGTCTCTCTCAAATCACAGACCATAGAAATTACATGAGTTGTTCAGCCCAGAAGCTTGATTAGACCAGAATCCTTAGTCACAACAAAGAAAGATAACATATTTCTGAGGAAGTAAGATTTTTTCTCTTAATGTTTCAAGTTTGATGAGTAATTTATGTCCTGAGAAATGAGTTATGTAAGGTAACCACGTCACAGCTGTCATCAGCCTTTACGGCAACTCAACAATACCAAAGTATTTAATTATAAAGCAAAATATTCAGATTTATCACTGTTTTGTTTTGTTTTTTTGACAGAAAATATCAATGCTATCCATGGAGCATTAATGCGAGAAAAACAAAATCCTTTTTGACCAGCTCTAATAACCTATCTGCAAATTAGGCGTCTCATCCACAGATCTGTCTCCTTTTGTAAAGTTTTTTTTTTCTTTTTTTTGGTCTTATTTATACTGAAGCAATTAAGAAATACAAAGATCCTTTGTTTTTCAACGCATTTAGGCAATAATAAATGAAAACAGCATTTGGCTATAAATTGTCCAAGAGATAAAAGTAGAGAAAGTGGTTATGTTCTATCCTGTTTCCCCTAAAGACTCTGGAAGAATTAAAAAAAAAAAAAAAAAAAAAAAAAGAAAAGGCCAATTCTTCCTTCAGCTGTGCCAAAAAGCTTTAATTGATTCTTATAGGTATTGCACAGGTGAAGCAGAGAGCAAATTGACCTTAGGATTTAAAATAAGTACTTTCCACTTTACTTTTCTGAAATCAATCTTACTGGACCTTCCGTCTTCATCATGCTTCTCTCGCATGCAGCTTCAGGAAACCCAGAAATGTATTTACTTGCAAATATCCTAGTGGTAGCATACAGAGGAACTGCCAGTGAAACAGCTGAGTTTCTGGAGTCATGTATCTGTGGCTGCTATTGACTGGAATTTCTTGTCAGAATATGCCACTTGTGAAAACAGAGCAAGTTGCTTCCCAACCTCAAGTGCTTTTAAAAGGTTGTTTAATTACTTAAACTCTTTTTATTTGTAATTGGTACTTTTATGTAATGGTTATGGTACCTAATTGATTGAGCATTAGTTTCATTTTACATTATGCCTGATGAGTTATTGATTGCTCTTTGCTTTCAGGACACTTCAGAGTTTTGTGGTGAAGCACATAAAAGAAAAAAATACCCCAAACCTGCTGCAATAGTAACTTGTCTTAGCAAGGCTGCTACAGGCTTCCAAATAAAAGATTCCTACCATTGCAGAACATTGATCTAACAGTGTGTGTTGCATTTCAATGTTGTCAAGAGCTCCTGCCCTTTTTTTTTTTTTTTTTTTCCTTTCACAACCTTTGAGTAATGAAAACTCCAAATTAAAGAGCTGACACTTTTTTCTTTGGAGGGGGAAGGGAGGAGGAAGGAAGGAGGGGAAGTTGTAGACCTGGCTACTACTGTAGCTATGACTGGATATCTCAAGAGAAGTGTACAAATCAAGGCTGAATTTTTCAAGAGCAGAAAGATTTTTCAGAAGAAGACTAAATGCAAGTCCTTATGTCGTCTTACTGACCTACTGTGCTTCAGCTTAATGGGCAGTTCAAAGGCTTCATAAAATACTTGCTATTTTCAGTAATTTATTTTTCTTGCCATCATTTCAGTTTTGCCAAAAGAAGGTCAGCACACATTGCAGGGACCGCTGGAAAAAAAGATAGATTAAGATGCTTATATTTGTTAAATAAGTGAATGAAGGCACTGAAATGGTTCTGTTCTGAGGATACTTAATCAAGCAGAACAGATGTTTATTATATAATAAGGGAACACTTTGCCATCAGTATGAACAAATCATGAAATCAAATTGCTTCATAATAATTTTCATTATTTCACAGACACCTACTGTGAAAAATTGAGGGTGAGCAAAAAGGCCAGATACTGTCTGATACTCTAGCCCGAGGCACTATTTGATTACTCAGCAGGGAAAGCATTGCTCTCTACTAGCATAAAGTCGGAAGAGCTGGTGCCTGCTGCAGCTGCCACTCAAGTACAGAGGATTTCCAGAGGAGGGAGAGCTGTGTGTGAGGTGCAGCACAACTCTTCTCTATTATGTCTATCTTTCACTCATAGAAGGTCACTTACAGACCATAATCCGGTAGAGGGCATTGGAATAGCTCCAGAAGCTTTTAGTGCAGGTTTGTGTTAGATGACTTTCTCGTTTTAGTATCTACCAGCAACAAAACCCAGCTAATTTTCTACACCAAGAATCATACAGATATTCACATGATATTCTACAGTCAAGGAGGCTGCATTCACACACAGTATTTTGAGAGCTGGACCTGTCCCTCAAGCAGGAAGGAAGGCACATCTACATTAGTATGTAGGTAAGGTATTGACACTTTTGGTCCAGGTCCGCAAGCACTCTCCCGGACTCTTCAGGCATGTTCTTCAGACATGGTTCAGAGGTTAGCCTGAAGCAGTGACTATTCGCTTTAGACACCTCTAAATTGGCTCCTTTGTTCTGAAGAGTAGAAAATTTTACTTTTTGGACATGTTGGCTGCTGTGCCATATGGCCTGAGGGTCAGAGAGTAATTCCTGGACCATCTGCCCTGCTCAGATAGGACATAGCCAAAGTCTCTAACATGCAATACTGCCTTTGAGGCCCAGCCTCTGCAATCTCTGCACTCCAACTGTAGCAGCTCCAGCAGTGCTCCCTCAAGGACTTGGCACTTTGTGCTGTTGTGTAATGCAGATCTAGAGGGAGCTCAGGAGACAGCACTAAGAGAAGAGTGGAGAGGAAATCTGTGTTGTGACTGACTTCTATGAGCTGCTCAGAAATGGAAATACAGAACATGGTAGCCAAAGGGGTGGGTGGCTAGTTCCTGCAGTAGAGTAATACTCAGTAGAAATTGGCTCCAGGTTAGTTGTGCCTTGCTGCACTATCATCTGGAACAGACTATACCTAAAGCCAGCCCCCTAAGGGATAAAAGTCTGAGGCTGGAAACAAGACTGCGCATGGCTGAATAAGCTTACTTACCTAAGTGAGGGCTTGTTACTGATACAGCTGTTCAGAAACCTTCTTGAGTGGATGCTTCCTTGAGCAAAGGTCTTGCCTGCAGAGTGAGCGGTGGGCATCTAGAACTTACTGCTAGCGCACAGATACTCCAGCTTACTAGCCAGTCATTTTTTTTCCAGTAATCTGTGTTTGTGCATATGCAAGGCAATTCAAATTCCAGACCCATTCACTGACATTTGCAGATTAGTTCTCATAACAGTTGTTACAATAGTGCTCCAGATCTCTACAGACAGAATTACCTAATAGATAAAATGCCAATAGATGGTGCTTAAGAACACCTAGCTTTACTGCTGAGTTTCACAAGACTGACATCTTTTTGTGTGGCTTCTTATGATGCCATTAAAAGGTGGATTATTTTTAAAGCTTTACATTATTCTTACTTTGTGTGCAGACATCTCTTAAACAACACTGCAGGAAAAAAGTTTATACAATAACAAATTGCCTTACGTAGATATTATAAATCTTTTCAGATCTAGACTGGAAGCCACCGACTTCGAGTGGCTCTGTAACATCAGTTCCCACAAAACTAGCCACTGTCATTGCTCTCATCATATGCTCACCACGCTGAGCTCAGGAAAAAAAGGACAGAGTAAATTAATGCCCTTCCTGCCCCCGGTCTGAGATGACGTTATTTATCCACTTCTTGAGTTTCTGAACATTTCTGAGATACATGTATATCCTAGTTTTGATACACAAATTTCTGCTTTCAAAGACTTTCTGGAACAGAGGTTGCAATATGAAAGAATTAAAAGCAGACAGAAGACAGTTGATCTCTATGCTAGTACCTGCAAATGTTAAGTTGCAGTTGGAATAACTTTGTAAATAATATGGTTCACACTATTTATATATGCAATTACTGCAATATTCTTGCTGAATATCATATATGACATGCTAATGTGATGGGATTCTTTCTTTTTTTTTCCCATATTTTGATACTCGAAAGAGCACATTAACACATTACAACTGTCACAATCCAAGCATTGCAATACTGCAGTGAGTAGCAGCTAAAATATATGCAAATGATGTTGTAAATTTTATTAGACTTACTCAAGCAATAAATCTCTTTTATGTATTATTTAGCATTTACAGTATGGCATATCCAATTAAGGTTTCTCAGCATGTGAACTTCTGTTGGGAACTCCTAATATAAGGTCAAATCATGTGAAATTAGTATAAACGGTCACGATCAATGACTGATCAACATGTCACTAAAAAAGAATATAGCACCCATTTTCAATTCATTGCACACTTATTTTTTCTTCAGACATGACACTATTTTCATTCAATGGGAATCACAATCCTATGGCTATACCACCACACGACCACCCTAATCTGGAGAGTGAACAAGCTATATTGGCTAAATAACCTAATATAACTCTAGTTGTGGTGCAGTCAGATTTCTAGTCTTTGAAAATATTTGTGTTCTCTGGCACTTCAGTGAATTTCTCTGATATCTATTTATTCACCAGTGAAATTAAACTTTTCTTTACCCAAACTTTGTCTCTTTGCAACCTACAGTAGCAACAAGGCTCACAGAGGTTTTTTTATTTCTTTTACTTTATGTTTTGTTTATACTCACTCTGGTCTCATTTATTACTCTGAAATCTAAGAGGAGAGAGCACCCTTGGGTACTGCAGCGTGGTCTGTCCATAAAGAAAGGGAAGGTAAAACTACTTTAACTGCAGGTGACAAAACAAGTGTCATGAACTAAGGCTGAGAAGGGAATAACCACGGGTCTTAATTTTTAAGGGAATCCAAGGAGTATGCATGCTCTTTTGAACAACACTGGCCTCTGTGGAAAGAGAAGTGATATTGAATAGCTGAGAAGCAGATTTAGAGAACTGTGTAACCATTCTTACTTGGCCATGCTTTCAGAGAGACAGAGGTAAGGAAAAATGCTCCCAGCAAATACTTCTCTTACCTGCAGGTTGTGGTCGTCTCCACCAGACCTCCTGAGAGCCTTCACATGTGGTATTTCTTGTTCAACTTCCTTAGTGAACTTTGAAGAGGTGTAACAAACAGCAGACGAAACCCTTTGTGGCAGCAATCTTAAGCCACTCTCTACTTACTTTCCCTGCCACTCAAAAAGTTCCTCCACAGGAAAGTTTCCTTTGGCTCCATGTTCAACCCATATACTGCTGACTTTCCCTGTCTTCTAGCCATTTTACTATATAAAATTCCTTTGAATACAGTTTAGCCTTGACTATACCTGGTGCATTCTGTTAAATGCCAGATGGTATCCAGCCTTTTATATAAAACATTTCCTTTGGCTCTCCGAGATAATGGATAGTGTCCCTTTCTGCAACTGCTGTCTTTTGTATTAGATATTCAGAATGGAAATTAATAAGGTGATCTTTCATCACATAGCATTTGGCATAGGGTTATTTTACTATATAATGTTAGGTGTCTTTCGACAGTTACTTAGATCAAGACAAGCATTTTCAAACAATAATGCTCTGAAACATTTTTCTCTGCTCTTCTTTTCTCTGCCCTTAAGGATCATGATAACCCTATCATGATCCTTAAAAGCTTCTGCTTTGAAATACTTCATGACAAATATAAACCATTAAAAAAGCAGATTTAAGGCCAAACAGAAGTAGATTCTTCATGAATATCACCAGCTTCTTTAAGCCTATAAAATTACTGTAGATACTTTAGCTGATATGGAAAATAACTTGCTATGTCCAAGAAGAGGAAAATTCACTTTAAGAATGTACTGATTGTCAGTGAAGGTTTTTAAGTTATTAGCTACTGTGTAGCGAGTTCTCACCATAGCAAAACAGTTTTCTTCCCAGAAGACAAGAGAAACAGATTTCTAAGCCTAACACTAAAATACCGACTAATCTCTATCCTCCTTCCCAAATATTTATCACAAAGTTTCACACACTTACAAAAGATCTGGAAGATTCATATTTAATCCAGGCATGTTAATATTCAGTATTACATGATTGAGACTAACTGGCAAACTAATTAAGATTATTTTGTCCTAGCACTGACAGAAGCTCATAGTACTTTTTGCCATCAAGGATCATCACTCAAATTCTAATTTGAGGGCAGTTGTTGGTTGTGTCCGCTGCCATCAGGATGCAGTAAGGAGCAGTACAGTTCAGCTGCTTTGGCAGACTAATACAAGCTGGTGAGACTCTACCTTTTAGAGCTGCGTTTATGGAAGACATAGGCCTGGAGTGGGAGACTCCATATACATAGTATATATATATTTGAGTTTTAAGAGGACCAACTGAAATCTCTTTCACTAAGGCCCTGTAAGCTTGGCCTTAGCATATGAATGCATTAATAAAGCTTCTTTTCCTGGAAGATAGCTTCTGCCCCATAGTTCTCCCACACAAACTTTCCTATCCTTCCATCTCTCATGACAGTAAAGCTTCAGAAAAGTACAGATTTGTGTTCAACAGCCAAAGCTGAAATTAGTACAGTAGTCACCAAAACTGTACAGAGAACAGATGAGAAGCATTACTGAGTTCTGCCCTCTGATTCAGAGAGTGTTTTATATGAAACCAGAGCTGCAGAACAAGGAGCCAGGGGAATCTATGCATCCTGTACTGCCAAAGCTCACTTTAATATGACTCTAATGGCAAGGAAGAAAACACCCCAAGCCTGATTAAATAGTTTTTGCTATTTCCAAAGACAAAATAAGCTTTTTTTTTTTTTTTTTTACAGACTGGTTTAAAGTTAACACCATTCCATTGAGATATTATATCTGAAGACTGAAATATTACCTCTGAGTATAAGACCTTACCTTTCGTTGTTGCAATGTGGTGAACAAGATCTCCAGAAAATTGGTAGCTCCAATCTGAGGGAGAACATGCACCAAAAAACAGTGAGGACCTGCAAAATTTTATAAGATAAAACAGATATAAAGTCACTTGGCCAAAGACAGATAGCATATAATTGATCAACTCAGGAATATAACTCAAGTCTCTTGACTCTGGCACTTGAGTCCTGGTGTGCAAATACCTGGATAGAGCTTCCTGTTTTGAGTTTTTAATTGCCTTATCTGCATGATGTAATAATAAATGCTACTGTACAAAATCAAAGCAGCATCCTTGATAGGGGTTGGAAGGATGGACACACCCTTTATAGTTTTAAAGAAAAAAAAGCAGTGATTTTTTTTCATTTCCTTGTAGCTGAAATCACAGCAGGTACAACAGCTCAGCAATGATTGCACAGACTTGTTTGTATTCCCTGTGTGTATTGTGCATAGATTTTTTTATTTCATATAGAATTTATAACCCACCGCAGTGAATCTACTGAGTTAATGCATATGTTTAACACAAATAAAAGTTTTGTTTAAAAGGAAAACTATTTCCCCTTCTGTTGAAAATATGATATCCAGTGGATGGTTGGTCACTCTTTCCAACAAACAATCATTTGCTTTCTTACTATAATATATACACCGGAGGGAGAAACAGAGTATACGATTATGCATTGTATATATATTTTTTATTTTCTCTATTTTGTGGTTCAAAAACCTACCCTATTGGTGTTCCAAAGATGTAATAGAAGTGGATTTAATTTTATTTCACTTTACCACTATCGTCTGTTGTAATAAATAAATACATTACCACAAACTGAAGAAAGAATTAGAATTAAAGAGTTAGGTATAGGTCAACTTTTCCAGTAAATATTGGCTTTTATTGCTGTTATGGCTATTTCACAAAGCTGCCTCTGCAACTGATAGTTGTTCCAATGATTTGTAGTGAGGAAATTAATTTAGGGACCTATTCTTTTAATCCATTTATATGGTCTTTGGAGAAATATCTCAGCACCTTAGAGTTACTAGCATATTTTATCTCACCAGCTGCCAACTGCTCAAATACTTCCCTGAAATTGTCAGTTCCATATTGTCATAAATCAGCATACCGTGTACATTACCCATAGAAACACTTGGGACAGATGGGGGACAGATGCATGGGACAGATGGAAGCTAAGGAGCAGCTGCCCCATCACACCGTCCATTTGGATACATATTGGGGACTTTAGAGTGTGAAAGAACCAGACTGCAGTTGTGGGTACATTGACAGGTTGCCATATCTAGGTGACCTTAAGAATCACTTCCGGATGGAACACATTCAGGATGCCTAAGCTGGCAGTCCAAGAAGTAGACTCTGAGAACAATTTGGGGGTTTGACCTAAGAACTCTGTAGTGAGAAAGCATAGGTAATAATATTATCTAAGAGGTGTTCTGTGCAAGAAGACACACATTCAAAAATTTGAGACACTGGAGAACTGTGAAATTTCCATCTATGGGATTGATCATTTTCCCAAAGTATCACAGGAAGAATGTGGCTAAGCTAAGAAGAGAGCCCAATTTGCCTGGCTGCTCTAGTTACAAAGCCTCCTTTCTTAAGTGGCAATTGAATTACTCACAGAGTAGTACTTTACTTTATGGATAAGTCCCACTGAAGTCAAAGTGAGTAAAAACATTATACTCTGGCTCTTTAAATAGCCTCTGTAGTACATTAGTCCATAGTCTGGCTCATCTTGCAAGATACCATCACAACATTATTATTACAGTGTTTCACATTATTTCTTTTTTTTTGTATGCATTATCCCTCAGGGAAGCCTTATTTTGCCAGCTCACTGATAAAAGCCAGAAGTCTTTAACACAGCTCCATTTCAAAAATGTCAATGATGATGAAAAAATAAAATGAGGAAAGGAGTGACCACAGTGATTCCCCACGGGTTATACACATATTATTCTGTTTCGTCCAGGCTCCAATTCCTTGTCTAGAAGCGAAGGATATGTAACATCCACCATGGATTTACTCATCTCTGCAATGTCATTATTGCTTTGACAGCAACACAATATCAGTATCACCTTTGAGCCTTAGGATAGCACAATACTAAATAGCTTAAGGACTGAGAAGAAATAGGAAAGTTGTGTGTAAACTCTGTTAAGGACAGAAAAACAGAGAAAGTTACAGCTTACTAATTCTGAAAATTTCTTGGCCTGGGACAAACAAGCAAGAAAAGAGACAGAAATTGCTAGACTGCATGCTAAAGTGATTCCCGCAAAATTCTCCTTTTTGTTATCTGAATTTTCAGTCAGCCTTAGACTACACAATATATAGTGTTAATTCTAGCAAAAATCAGGAAAGGATAACCATTTAAATTAAGACTATTAAAAGCAAAGACCATTCTCACCATCTATCATTGAAATATCAAATGAAAACATTGCAATGACAGTGGCATTCTGAGCTGTTTTGATTATGTAACTCTTTTTTTTTTTTGTCCTTTTTTTTTTTTCTTTTTTTTCTCCAGTTTCTTTTGCAGTTAGGAATGGGCTAGCTAAATCTGTATGTAGAAACCTTGCAAGATGAGCATTGCATAGCAAATTTCGGATGGATGGTATCTGCTCTGCTCATTTGTTTTACCTTCCTGCGCTATGCTCCTATAGAGGTATTTGCGGAAGGTGTCTGTCTGCCATCTTCTAACTTTTGTCCCATGAGCCAGGTGTAATCTCTGGCAGAAACAAGAGGAGAGGCCTTCTTTAAAACAGGATGTATCCTCAGTTGGGAAAACCTCCTTGAATGCCAGGTGGGATGCAGTGTGTGAACGAGACTTGACAAAACAGTTCCAGTAAGTAAATAGTACTGAAAAATTCTCACAGAACCTGTCTGTTCACTCTGGTGTATACACACACACACACACACACACACACATATATATTTATATGTATATACACAAATATGTGTACAAAAATTTCCCTGTCTGAGTACTGTTTGCTGTTATTCTTTACATCACCTTTTACCCAAGTGATTATAACTGGGGCTGTAGTATCCTAACCCATAGCACACCATGGCAAAGTAGGTTCTCCTTGGCAAGGTTTTCCTGGAGCTCTTTCTACATCCAGTTCTTAGTTATTACAGCATCACAAAACTCCACATCTTTAAGGATCTTAACTTTGTCAAAAGAGATGCCACAATGCATCCAAAATTGTAAATTCAGTGACAGTATGGGAAGATATTAGAAGAAAAAAAAAGCTGTTGCAAGAAAACATTCCCATGCTTATAAGGTAAATAAGCAATATATACAAGGGAAAGAAAAGTGTTCATATTTCTGCAGATGTTAAAAATACAATCAAAATAAAGCATTGATGAGAGAAACTGCAAAGCTGAAGAATACAAGGTGTCTCTATACGTCAGTAAGGGAGCAGTAATTGTTATGCTGTGTCAAAGAATAGAGCAAATAATATGAGTTAAACAGATTTAAAATCTAAACAGAAAGCATCCAAAAATCACCAGTATTCTCTTTTCTTCCTAACTGTATAAAACTTGTTCATTGTCTTTTCTGACAGTTTTTTCCAGTCTGGAGAGTTTTAAAAGGAGTATTGTTAATTGAATAAGCACATGCATTCTATGAAAAGAAGGAGCAAGAGAAATCACCATTACTCAGGTTTGTCTCTTCAATTGTAACATAGAATTACTAAAACCACCAGGCCTTCTCTACCTTGTTAGATATTGTCAAGAATGTCATTATAATCATTGAACCTCAAATCACCAAGCTCTTTATATTCCCTCTCTCTTTTTTTTTTTTTTTTTTTTTTTTTTTTTTTTCAGTTCTGGGAAGTATCAGGAATTAAAATCAAAGTCTTTATAACAAGTTATTATCAGAAAAACTTCTTTTTCTTTTTGTTGTATTTGTTTTTAACTTTCTGAAAGCCACTTGAATTCTCTTGCAAATTTTATTTTCCTTTCAAAAGCTATTCAAAAGGCAACCTAAATCCAATAGATCTGCACCAAGCAATCCTTTAAATGTCAAACAACAGTTTTAATGTTGTATGAGTAAAACAGATTTTAATTTTCTTTATATCAGAGTTCTCCTATTGAAGAGATTTACATACAACTATTTGATATCTACCACACATTTTCAGAAAATACTCTAAAGACATCAGTGTTGGTTTCCAATAGAAAGGGTAATCAAAGGAAGAATCTAATATAAATCAGACAGATCAGTTCCTGATGCTGGACAAAGGTGGATCTGCCTGGTGTGATAGAAGGAAGAGGAAGAACTGCTCAAGTGAAGAGCCAGAAAGATTAGTAGTGCAGAGTTTAAATGTTGTTCTTTCAACATGTGTTCTGTGTGCTAATGAAATGTCCCTAGATAT
Organism: Microcambeva ribeirae; assembly: GCA_035222435.1. NCBI lineage: Eukaryota > Metazoa > Chordata > Actinopteri > Siluriformes > Trichomycteridae > Microcambeva > Microcambeva ribeirae. The sequence continues at coordinate 14,913 of JAYECN010033431.1, read as the reverse complement.
CTTTCTTCCTGTGAAGTTTAGATTAATACATAGACCTCCCCAAAGTTGCAGAAAATAAAGAACAAGTCTATGAGAAAGTAAAAAAAAGACAGTTAAAATATAGTAGAGAGATTGTGTTTAACAATCTGATACCACACTTGAGTGGATCAAATTCCTCTTGACATCTCTTTATTGGATAAAAAGAAAAATAAAATATATGTCAAATACAGAAGAGATGGTACATGGATCTGAATCCAAGTAAAGTAGGTTTACATAAATAACTAAATCATAAAATAACAACCTGAGGTTAGGAATACATCTTCTAGAAACACACTTACCAAAATAAATAAATAAAATAAATAAATAAATAAATAAATAAATAAAAAGAGGAGAGGTCTTACAGAAATAATTTTATCTGTTTTTCGTAAGAAAGAGACTCTTTTATATTTTATCAAATAATAATAGATTTTTTTTTCTTAATTGAGCAAAAGTCAATCTTAATAGATACTGCTGGGGCACTGCAGATCTTGTTATATGACCAGAATCACTCCATGTGTGGTTTCTGCATGTTTCCTAGGCATGGTAAATACTGGACTGTAATATCTTTTCTGCTTAACCTGAAACAATGTCAATTTGCAGATAGAAGAAAACATCAGGTTGCATATGAGCACCAAGGGTGAAATACTACTTTCATTAAGCTGACTTCATTTTGATGTTGTGTGCCAGTCAGGTTGTCTCATGGGATATTAAGAAACATTTTCTGTGATTGATACTGGTTACAGTTCCTCTTATATTGCCATCCAATGCTGATATGTTTAATACTGCCTTCCAAAATATAGTATCTAAAATGTATTTCTTTTTTCTTTTCTGTCTCATCTAAGCTTGTATTGACACCTATCCCACACAACAGTCTGAATAGTTTGTGAAGCTGTACTATTGCACAGGAGTTACTTTTTGGTATCCATATTTGCTCATTTTTAATAGCAACATCTTATGAGAGAATTATGCAGAATTTTTGTTGGATATATTGCTACATAGTTCTACCCAGTTTGATACTTCTTTCTGTTCTCCACTGTACCCACTTAATACTAGATTTTGTCCTGTAGTTCTCTGCGATTCAACATTAAATTTTATTGCTTACCCAGATAGCAACAGAAGGCTGCAATTCAGGCACAGAAAGCTGGGGCCAAAAAGGTAGAGAAGTGTTTGAACCTTAGCCTTCATTACTAAAGCCAGATTCTACTGGAATCTGCTTTTGTTTCTGAGTTCACATTAAACACAGAAATGTGTATTTACATTAAATTAAATTATATTAAATACTCTCTACATTTGCAGAGAGTTTTAGTTAGAAAATTGGTACATACCATAAAGTTATAACAATAATATATACATGCTTACCACCTTCTAAGACATAATGACTACTTTTAAACTATTTACATTTATATTTTCCCACTCTGGGAAAGAATTCCTATCCCCTGTGGTTTAAAGGTGTGAGGTGAAAAGTTCTCTGAAGTAGTAAGTATAATTTCTGTCATAGCCAAAAAATAGAAAAATGCATTAAATGCAAGTTTCAAGTGGAAAGTAAACACTTGATTATGTGTCATATAACTCATATAATTGTTATGTCTTAAAGTCTTTTAATTGTTTTTCTCCCTGACTTTATCACCAGGTGCAAGTCAAGAAACTGAACACTTGCCAAGTGTACCAGGCAGTGCAAAGGACATTACTAAGAATGAAAGGAACATTAAAAGGACCAAAAGCAGCTGCTACATAAACTGAGTATCTCCACTAGTTTTGAGGTTACCGCTGCCAGTCCAAAGCATAGCATAAATACTCAGTCAGCTTAATATAAATGAGATAAAGGGCAACCACGAGCAATCTATTTTGACTTTATGTGCTAGCCTGATCTTCCTCTTTACTGGGAATTCAGGTATTCCTCATGACTTGTCTAGAAAAACAAGCAAAATGCTGTATTTTCTTTTTCTTTTTATGTATTATTTACACTTTTTTTAGTTTTGTCCACACTTACATGTGAACTGAAAATTTAATTTTCTTAACAACACAAGTTTATATCTTCCTTATTTTCAGTGTCTGTGGAGATACTTTTGGAGACAGGGTAAAGGGAGAACAAGATCTTCTGGAAAGCTTAAGTTTCCTTCCATCTGTAGTGTCACCTGTTTGTGAACTGAAAGCAAACCAAGCAGGAGCTCCTGCTGGCTCTGAGGCAGCAAGTAAGTAGTGGGAGATAATAAATAACAGCTTGTTAAACTGTTCTCTCAGCTGTAACTGGCAGCGTGAACAGTTCTACCCTTGAGTTTACCTTTAACAATTGTTGCAATTGGTTTGCACTTTGATCTTACACCGGGTTGCACTGGGGTTACTCATCAGCACTGATATGGAGAGGTGCAAGGAAGACACCTGTTAGGACCTTTCATCTGTTGGCTACTTCCTCTGAGCTAAGACCTGGTTACTGGCCTTGTGAAAGCTCCTTGATAGTTTCAGCGCAATGTTACATGGATTAGCCTCAGTAGCGTTTGACTTTGTACTGCAATGGACCAGGAGCACTCACCTGCTCAGCAACAAAGTCTTCTGTGACAGCCTGACATATTCCAGCAGTAGCAAGGTCAAACAATATCTCAAAAGAATTATTTTTTAGATATACTAGCTGAAGTGTCCTCTACAATAGAAGGCAGGTTTTGGAACAACATTACCAGTAGAATTGCACTGGGCTTTTTGGGCATAGCTGACCTGTCATATTAATGCTCAGGCTGCTCAGGCAATGAATCATTCATATGCGTCCACCTTCCTCTGATGCTCAAAGCACACGGCATCTCTGCTGTTGATGTTTCAGAAGGAATCAGTTTCTACTTAGTACAACCCATGAAGTCTTTACATTTGAATATCTATCACAAAGTTCAGAGAATTAGCTGAGTAAGGACAAAATATTTGCAAATAATGCAACCAGATAGTTCAGATAAAATGAATTCTCCTTCCTGGTAAAAAAAAAAAAAAAAAAAAATAGAATGTCTTCTCAGAATGTTATTTTTTGCCTCTGCAAAGCAGTTTCCACTCGTGAATTTAAAGTGTAGAACAGGGAATCATTTAGGGAACATATCATGACCTCATTGGTACCAATGACATGAGAGTTTCACAGATGACTTACTTGAGAACAAGACTTAGCACTATATGAAGGAACCTTTAGCTGTCCCACAGTTTTCTCTGTTTGGATCAGTTCCAGCTCCATACTGTTTGCTTTGGGCTGCTTCCATAAGTCTAAGAACGATTGTGTGTCATGAGGAATGTCAAAACAAACAAACCAAACAGTCCACCCTCCCTCCACAGTATGAACACCATCAGTGAGTTGTTGAGGATAATTTATTCTCTATCTGAGAGGCCACTTTGCCTTATTCAAATGAAGTTACCTTGTCCGTAAATATTTTAACAGCAGTCACTGGAGCCCTGTTAGGTCTGGTATTTCAATACTTGTCTATCTCTAGCTAATAATGCCTGCTGGCAAGTTTTAATTTCATTAAAGATATCACTGTAGTATATGCTAAATGAACACCACCAAAAAGTAGCACAAGAGTGCAAGAAGTCATTAAATTATTACTCCCAAAGTCTCATGATGATTATTGTTAATAGGGCAATCAAGTCCTGCTGTATTGTTCCCTAACTACATGCCTGCTTAGTGGGTGGCATACATTTTCATTAAATAAAGACTTATGGTTAGAAGAAGAATGTAATCAACATTAATGACCTGAAGAGTAATTGAAAATACAGCTGAGTCGCTACTCCACCTAGCTATTAAAAAGGACAGTCATTAAAAAAAAAAAAATCTAAATTAATTCCATTTTGTCTCTCTGAATGTTTGTAGACTATCATTCACATTTTCTCTGCACTTCTATTTCCTTTTTTTTTTTTTTTTTTCCTGGTCAAACTAATGCAATTAGAATAAAATATATCATATGTGAAAATAAAATTTAGGCTTGCATTATTTCTGATAACAAGTATGGCAAGGTATTATACCTGAAAAAAAATCCATTTCTGCTAACTAAATCACTTTGGTGAAACTGACTTAACCACAACATACAATAATTACATTCTCCCACCCCACCTCCCTATAAATTAAGTCAAAAATTGGTTGTAGTATATATTTAAACAAAGATCTGCAGCAAACAATTAAGTTCATTTCTCTCAGACTCATAATATGCACAATACAAAATCACTCTGGGATTATGTAAACTTTTGTTTCTTTCTTTTCTTATTTTACATGGCTGCAAAATAAGTTGTCTTTGTGCAATCATAAAAAAATAGAATAAAAGCTGAACACAATACAGAGGTCATTTTAATTCCGCTATAAGGCAAATGACTAGAGCTTCACAGACGTCTTCAATTTAGACTATCAACAGTTTGAAAGATTAACAATTCTAAAATATTTCAAGACTGTGCTAAAGACATAGCAGGGACTTAAAACACCTGAGCTTTTCTCCACATAATGACACCTGAGAAATAATGTCAATCTACTAATCAGCTACTACTTCTACATTTTGTTTTGATATGAGAAAACCTTTTCTTTTTTTCTTGAAAAAAGTCTCAACAAAGTTGTCTTCCTTCCCTCAGTCTTATCTGTAAGCAGGCAGATGTTCCTGAATTAATATATGTGAGCCATTGACCATTTCTTCTTTAGGACAAAATGAAATACATTTTGTAGCATTAAACAAAAGTATTAAGCAGAACATTTAATACAGTTTAATGATTTTTTTTTTTTTTTTTTTTTTTTTTTTTTTTTTTTTTTTTGTGAAACAAGGAAAGCAAAAGAATGATTTCCATAGCTATGCATTGTTCACACTGATTTTTTGGATTCTTTTAATGTAGATGGCATTATCATCAATTCTTCTAACCATTTTTCTCTTGCTTACTGTGTAGTAGCAATTCAAGGCAGTATTGAAGATAAGAATGAAATATTATATAATGCAAATAGCCTAACTGGTTAAAAGAAATAAACATACTGAGCTAGCCAATAATCCTAATACTGATCCAGAACAATCTAAACTCAAAAACTCAACCACTCAGAAAAAGGATCTACTCTCCAGTTAAATCAATGTCACTTTTTTTCTGCCATTGGTGAAGAATTGAGCACTAAAGTGAAACAGTAGATGAGGATAAACAGCTGTGGAGGAAAGGAGACTACTGTAATGCTGTTTTATTCTCAATCTACCAACCTCTTGCTCTATTTTTGGAAGAATATGCTGCCTTTTGTTTGTTTGTTTGTTTGTTTTCCCTTTAACCTATCTATCTTCCTTATAAGATGATTTTGTCTAATCATTTATGTGATCATTCAGATCCGTGCAAAATGGGTGTATAATTTCCCATTATAGGGTATTTGGGCAGTAACATTTGACACCTACTTTTTTTTGAGTTGAAACCATTATGCACAAGGAAGAAGACCTGGGGAATCAAAAGTAGTGTATTATGTTTTCAAAGTTAATATCAGAAGATAAAAGAAGCAAAATAAAAATCTTTTAGTGCTAGTTACATAATAAAGGCTTCAGATAAATGTCTGTTAGCATGGACAGTCAGTATGTCTAAAAAATTTGCAAATTCAGAGGTACTACTTTTGTGCTGAAAACTTGAATGTTGCTCTCACTTCCACAGTATGCCTATCCTACTGGATACACTGGTAACATTATTCCATTGATTTTTTATTTTAAGATTATGTTAACATTTTTTTTAGTATTTATTTAAGATTTTCAGATTTTTTTTTTTCACACAAACGCGTTACTTCAAGGCAAGCTAACATATGCATTAATAACATCTTAATTCCTTCACAGGAATTCATATATACACTTCATTCATATATACACTTGAATATATACAAGAGAAAAATCATGGATCTAAAACTGGAAAAGAGAAGTCAGTCAAACAACTTACATGATCTAGTTAATGCCTAGTAAATTCAGTCACTGGCTTATATCATGGCTAAATGTATATGTACTATATACTTAAAACTTCTCTTTATTCATTATGTCTGTCTGCTGGGCAAAGACCACATCAGGACTGGACTGGAAGCTGGTGTTGGCTCCTCACTTCACATCAGGGAAATGCTACACTAACTACATAGAGCTGAACCCTGAGGTCTATAACATCAGCGCAGTTATGGCTAAACCGCTTAGTCTAAGATCCAATACTTCACACCTCCCACACAATGAAACATAACAAAAAGTTCCTCTTGGCTACTATAAAGGGATAGATCAAGACTTGGGTAAAATTAGCACATTTGCTCTGGAGATCCCTGAAGTCCAGTAAACAAGGAATAAAACAGAAACATTTTAATCATTAGCTTTGATATGTGAGTGCACTTTATAGGTTTGTTTTATTTGATTATATGTTTGCTTTTATGGCTAAGATCAAACATATGCAGCAAGTTTAATATTTGCCATGCTGCCTCTGGGGATTTTATCACATATGCACAAAGCAGAGTTTTCCTATCTTTAATAATTACAGCAGAACTTGCAGTTGCTAGAGATGGTCAGCATATATCATTTGAAGCTTCTTTTTTTTTTTAATATGTAAAATATTCTTGAATATTTACTACTTTTGAAAAGTTGTCAGTGGATTTAAGGCAAGAAAATATATATACAGATAGGCTGTTAAATTTTCTCTAAAACAATCCTTTACTTCTCATGCCTTTATTTTTTCTCATCTTAATTTCTGACTGGTCAGCTAGCTCTTACATGGTGGATCTTTCCACCTCGTCCCAACTTAGAAAGTTCTATTTTAAAATCTCCCTCTGAAAGATAGAATTTAAAGGCATTATTTCCATTATCAAATGTAGTGTGTTTGGAAAATGAAGAGTGACATATAATTTCCCCTTGTGCTTGTCAGAGAATGATGAAGTTAAGTGGATACTGGTAGAATCTACTGTGAAAGTTTAAATTAACACAAGACTGCTGCTCTTGCTAATATGATCTGACTTGGTGTATATATACTTTTGGAATGGGGGGTGATCTTACGAAAGCCAAGGGCACTCAGTCCCTGCTCTGAACCCTTCTTCCACCAGCGATATTACATATCAAACAAAAATAATCGGATGAAAGTTCATTGACTTAATTTTCTTCTCAAATGTCTAAGAAGCTCTCAGACTTAGTAATCATAATTATGTACTTATGTTAAAAGAAGAACTGCATACATGTCACTTAACTGCCACATTTTTTATTTGACTATATCCTTTTGGTATCATCTCCACTAATATTTATTTCTTTCCCGTCTCATTTATTTTCACAGTTCATCTTATTATTCCTCTTTTAATTCTTTTGAATGTGTTGATTTTTTCGTCCAGTCAAGAGAGCTGGCAATACGTAAATGAGATCCAGGAGAAGAGGAGATTTGTTACTTGTTTGTGAGATTTAAAAGAGATAAGGATAAGAGTGAAAAGTTCCTTCTGAGTATCTTCAGTAATAGATAACTTTTATTATGGTTAAAATTCTTTATTCCCTTAATATAAGATGTGTTTCATTTTTCAAACAGCTGTTCCAACAGCTTGTCTGAACAAAACAGGAAAGAAGGTAAGAGCTAGATATTTTAAGTGGAATTCCACTTTAATTATTTCTAAATTAAGAGAGTGTTGTTCAATTAAACACAATCACACTGTGAGAAAATGGCATCAACTGGCTAAAGTGATCAAAACACATAATTGAAAGGGATTTTAGAAGGATATGCCAATAAAAATAAAGTGCATCAAAAGAGATTTAAAAGGGACAAGACAGAAGACAAGTTATATCAGGTGGAAAAGTAGTCATTTTGATTTACTGCTGCTCTGATATTAATTATAAATGGCAGGTCAGCTGTCAGCCAAGTACTTTCCCAGGGATTCAGAACACACTATCCTCCACCCATGTCTTTGGTCAGAGCTTTGCTTTGGAAGATGACAACACAAAAGAAAAGAATGAATAGAAGAGGATGCACAGAAAACCTTCATCTGTATTTCCAGCTGAGCCAAATCAGATTTTGTGAGATTACAGAAGTTTTGCTTGTTTTTTTGAAGTTTATTCTCTTGCCATAAGCTGCATGCAAATTTATCAAAATAGCACAAGAGCAGGCTTTGTTCATTTTGATTTAGTCAAGCCAGAGCTGCTTGAATTTGAGAGAGTCTTTGATTTCAGCCTGATTTTTGGGTACGGATACACTGAATCTGTTAGAACCTTATAGGAGAAAACAACCTTGTCATTATTTGTCCTCTCAGAGATGCAAACCATTGGTCACTTCAGCTATTGGTGAAGGCATTTCACCCAGCAATTTGGAGAAATGATCGAAATGCCATTCTTTTCAGTGAAACTTAATATTGGTTCCATCCTTCAGTAGATCTACTCAATGAAACAGTTGTATTTGAGGATCTGATACCTGCACAGTACATTTTTTTTTTTTTTTTTTTTTTTTAACCTCAGAGTAGTTCTAGCCTTGTCTTGTTGACTTAATGTTGGTTAGTGGTCACGAGTAATTATGCATGCTCCTTGAGGGCATCTTGCAGTTTACTTTCACCTGAAAGAAATCCATTTTGTCTGCCCTAAGGCCACCACACACAAAATGGTGTAGAGAGATTCACGTCTAAAACACAATTCTGATTTGGACTAAAATACCAGTGAGGATGCTTTCTTTGAATCCCATTTGACATTTAGAAAAGTATGTTAAAAGTATGTTATCCCACTCATAAATTGCAGAATTGTACATTCCACAGTATGTATTTTAGAAAACATAGGCAACAAGTGTTTGCCCAAAATGCGATCAAAAATAAAATAAAATAAAAGATTCAGGGAGAGGACACCTACTCGCAGAAGTGACTCATATTATTCAGTCTATTGAAACAATCAAAATTAAGTCATACAGTTAAATAAGAGTCTTATGCCTTTGAGGGGAACAGAAGAGGTTAGCTGTTAATTGTGAAAGCAGAAAACCATTTGGAGGTTGCCCTTGAAAATGAAGTTCAGTATATTTAAATACACAGGGACTGGTTCATTGCTAGTCACCCCCTGTGGACAGAACCATGGGATTCAATTCATGAGACTTCTCACAAACAGGGCCTCACAGTGCTCCTGCAGCTACAGTCACCATACTGCGAAATCTAATGTAGAAAATGCAACTATTCTGATGAAAAACACACAGAGACTAGTCCAGAAAGCTAATTATTTTGCCAGTGCATTTTTGCTACTAATATAAGGACACTTTTTGTTTAATCTGCAGTAAAGATTAGATGGGGTGTCAGTACACTAAAATGAACAAATAGAATAATTTCTACAGCTCTATCAGCAAAGCTTCAGTGGAAGAATAGGCATGCAGAACTCTAGCATTAGAAAGGAGCAATTCAAAACCTGATTATACTCCTGTGTTCCGCACAGTGTCCAGTAAAATGAAATTCTGCTCACAGTACAAAATAGAACAAACCCCAGTTTTCAGGTTTTAATTCTTTTTCCCCCATTCCTTCTTTCAAAGTGCATTGTAAGTGCTAAGTAAACTTTTATTTTATTTTATTTTATTTTATTTTATTTTATTTTATTTTATTTTATTTTATTTTTAATAATTTTGGACAGCATACTCCAAACCAGTCTCATTGGGGGAAAAAATTCCAAATGAGCCCTTTTCTCACATAGCCACAAGATTCATCTCAAACTAGTGAAGGTGTGTGATAGCTAGTTTTCAGCCATGACCCATTAATACTGAAGAATATTTGAAGGGGTGTGCAGCTCTACTCTCCAAACCAGGCAAATATTAAAGAGTAGAAAATAAAGCACTCAAAGGGCCTTCAAATGCTGCTGGTGTTACCTTGACAACGTAAGTTAAACACATTCTTCTGCTCCGTTCGATACTCCAAGGGGGGATTTTTAGTTCTTTATCACGATGCTCAAACCAATGCCTCTTAAACATACATTTCTGTCTAAAGTGTAGGAAGAAATTATTCCAGATTCTATCCTATATTCTCTCTCTTTCTTCATGTTTGGTGGCAATGAAAACAAAATAAATCCTCAGAATGTTTCAAATAATTTTCCATTGTTTAAATCGTTTTAGATTGTTTTAATCATGCTTAATGTCCCTAGGAAGAGGAGCTCAAGAAATAAAAAGAGAACGTTAAACATGAAAATTGCATATAAGAACCGCCCCCCCCTCCCTCCCCGAAATTGTAACAACTCATAAATCTTTGAAGAAGGCTTAAGATCACACTTTAGACAAATGGATATCAGAGAGGGATGCAATGCATTGCATTTTGGAATTTGCCATAAGATCCTAGTAAAGTTACATTAAGTTAACTGGAAATATACCCTAGATCTAACACCTGGTATCTGAGCACAAAATGATATATACATATGTATATATATATATATATATGAATGTATATATATATATATATTCAGTTGGGCTATGCAGTATATTTTACATAAGCCAAACACCTTTACACCTTTGGCCTAATCTCTAACTTCTTATGTGATCCTCAAGAAGCAGTGAAGTATAAATTTGGTTTACAACATTTAGGTTAGAAATGGCCAGTATACATTTATAATAGGATCCTAGGCTGCTTTTGAGTATAAGTCAAAATACTGAAACAAGAGCTATGCCCAGAGAGGAGAAATAGAAGGGACTGAAAGTGGGAGGAAGACCCTTTCATGAAAAAGATCTATCAATCTTGCTACAAAAGACTTTCAGTGCTAACAGAGAAGACTTTCCATTTTTGTTAAGCGATGTGACATGATTGTCATTAAATCAAAGCAGTAGTTAGGCAGGTTGGCTCAGCCTAACATGCCAACACAGAGCAAATACTATACAGCACACAGAGCAATTAAGAAAACAGATAGAAATGGAAGTTTCATTTATCTGAACATGTAACAAATCCCAAACATGTACATCGCAAAATTTCTTTCTTAAATATAAGGTAAATAGCTCATGGAACACATTATGCCATTATGTGCATTATTTTAAGTCATCAGTGTGCTACAGAGTCCAAAAATTATAGTTAATTACTCTGGTATTCAAGAAAAGCTTAATATTTTTATTTCCTTTCAGTTGCAAAGTGTCCTTTTTAAAAGATAAAATTCACATGTGAAACATATTAACTTTAAGTACAGTCAACCCATCTTTGGCACTGAAAATAGTTGTAAAAATCCAGTAGGGACTAAATTCCTTTTCAGTGAGAAGAATCTATACAGTGAACTGGAAAAAAACCCATGTCCTTTAAAACCAGGTTTTTATCATTTTGTTTGAGAAACTCTTTATCCATTTATGGTACTTTGGAGTTCTAGGCAACAGAGCGGCATGCAGCCACAACAGCTATTTCCCACTGTTATTAGCAAAGTACCTGCATAAGGTAGTGACCTTTTATGCTTCTTCCAAGCAGGGTAAGTGAGGCCCAAAATGAAGTTTACATTTTGTGACGACCAAGACATCATTCTTCATGAGAATCTATTTTTTGCAGAACTTAGTGGACAAAATAATGCCATAGAAAGGCACTTCTCTGCCTTGTATCTCTGCCAGAAGTAGGGATTCTTCACATGCCTGGGAATGTTTACAAAACCACAGCCTCATATTCTATCTGTAATGAATTAATGGACTATGGTGGTTTTAACCAGAACATTTAATTTTTAAGGCATGAGTGATTTACAGAATATGTTTGAAAGGATTTTCTAGTGAGTAAAGAATAGACTGATTATGAGTACAGCTAAATGGTCCCAGTGTGTCGTAAGTTCTTATGTTACTTCAGACAAACCATTTAAGACCATTATTTTCAAACGTTTAGGTACCCAAGGATGGAGTTAAGCGCATAGGAAGATTTTCTACATTTTTTGGAAAAGTACGAAAGCAAATCCCATGGGTTTCAACAGATTCTTCAGAAAAGACTACTGGACAACTATGTTTGTCAATAAAGTTTGAATATCTTTGAAAATACAGCTATTGAACTATTCTGTATTATGCAGCTGTAAAAGTATTTCTTTCCCATTTGCACAAGTAGAAACATAACTTGTTAATGCTTTTGCAGCAGAATCACACAGCCCTGTGATCATTCAGCATGTCAGAGACCAGCCAACATGTGGGAACTTAGTTTCTGCAGTTTTACTTCTATATTTTACTTTTAAGTAAAAATATCAAAAAAAAAAAAAAAAACAAAAAAAAAAAGAGCAATGGGCACTTATCTCTCTACACAGAATCATTCTGAACTAGGTCCTATTTCACTAGAAGGGAGCCTGAGATCTCAACAAATGGCTTATTTCCCAGGGCTAAACCCCAGCATCCTCTGGAGCAACCCCACATTTCTCCATTGGGGTGCCAGAAAAGATGAGGAGAGCCTGCTCTTTTCCATTTGGTCTCAGATCTGTGAGAGTAGCCACCACCTTCTTTGGCAATTCCTATTGCCTTTGGGGAGACTAGACAGTAATTCTGCAACCTCTTAATCCCTAGGATCGTGAATGAAGTAGTTGCTTTGCTGTTACCCACAGGAACAACCAAGAGCCCCCAGGCCTGCCAATGCCCAATCCCATACACGGGAGGGAGCTGCTGCAAAGCCAGTGCAGCTGTCTCTCTCTCTCTTCAGAAGCTTTCCTTTCACTAAAGGAAATTTAGCTACATAATTAGGAAGTTTGGGGTTGATGCTTTTTTTTCCTTCTTTCCTTTTTCCTCTTTTTTTTTTTTTTTCTTTTCCCCCAAGAGGGGCAACTTGAGAACTAGGATCTGATTACCGAAGTGCTACTGTTATATTTGACTGACAGAGAAGCAGCTAAATTATCATTTTAGGAGTTTATCTCAGCTGCAGAATTATAAATTTGAAAAAAAAATGTGTTGTTTTCTTTTAGCTTAGTATGATAAAAATATGAATATTTCCATGTGTTAAATATTGTCTTTTAGAGAGCATTATTGCCTAATATTTCCTCATACTTCATGAATTAAAGCAAAAAAAAAAATTAAACTAACTTCTTTTTCTGAAACAAAGTTACCAGTGGATTAATATACAGATGGGCGCTACTCTACTGGGGCTACATTTTCCTTTTAGCAGAGTAATATGTTCTACTTATGCTCTTGCAGCCACATAGATTTATACATTTTGCATTTTAAGATAATATATGGAACTTAATTTTGTTATGCAAAATGTGTGCTTAAAGTAAAGCATAGCACTTTTATTCTAAACTGTGAAAGTAAAATGCACTGAATTTGCATAACATTTACCGAAGTTAAATTTAAGAGCAGCTCTGCATAGCACAGGTATATGCAGAAAAAAAAATTCTCCAAGTCTCATTTTAAATATAAGTAGGTCACAAGCCAAGGACTAAAATCCTCCAACAAATTTTTCTGCAGAGGTCTGTGTGGTCGACAGTGTCTGGATATGCATACTGCTGGAAGAGAAATTTTAAAGTGACTTGAGAGGAAATCCGTACAGAAAAGTACCCTGCTTAAAGAACATAAATAAATGTTAGTGCTCTCTCATGAACTATATTTTGCTTTATATACCTGGAAACAGATATCATATTTACTAGGCTATCTATGTAGTCCCTGTCCCTACACACTGCAGAGTCTATAAAACACTACAAAACAGAGTTACTCACTATACAGTAGATTTGCATTTGAACTTGCCGAAGGCTATGGAGAATGTGGCCAGAAAAAAAAAAAAAAAAAAAAAAAAAAAAGAGAGAGAGAGAGAAAATCAAGAAGCAAAATCTAAAACATGGCGTGAAATGCATTTAGCTTCTTCTTTTGTGCTCATCTTCACTTACCTGGCCTTGAATTCTGGCCCTAATTAAATAGATGTCTTACTCTCTTCATATATTTTACTGCCTTGCTATGTGCCAGCAGCACCATCCTAGCTGATGCCCGATTCATCTATTTCTACTTTTTTTTTTCCATCACTTCAGTAATTATCATCCATGAAAGACATATAGACATTTCCATTATCAGTGAGATTCCTGTGAATATCTTTGCAAAAGGGGTGAGAAGTGAAAAGACTGATAGGTATTGAGCTGTCTTTATCCTGAAGCTGCCCGAAATATAGACCTAGTATATTTCCCTGAGAAAAATGAAATTCATTTTTATCTTCACTTTTATAAATCTGTGTCAGACAAGATTCTCTGCTTGTATACGTACAATTCCCTGGTACTTACTATAAGTGAAATGCAGTTCAGCCAAATCAATTATTTTAAAACTAAGTTAGAGTAATTGCTAGAGTGAAGCCCACCAGAAAAAGTGAGGAAATATAACATTATAAGATCTGCAGTAACATCTCATGAGACCTTTAATTTTTTGTTATGGTTAAAATCATGCAACAAATTCTCAAATATTTCTGAAAAGAGAAATGCTTGGCAGGAGGGCTGCATGAACAGGGCAGCTAGCCTACTAGAAGATTTTAATATGGTTGACATTGTTAATGTCATTTTGCTAAAGGCCTGAAACAACACATCATCTGCTTGAGAAGACTATTCTTGGGTTTAAACAATGAAAGGTGGATAATAAACACGTTTTTGAGCTCTGGAATTCAAGCTACCTGATTCCTACAGATTTATGTCTCTTAGCTGTTTGCCTATTTCTCTGAATTATCCTAAGATTTTCTGTGACATCTATATACAAATACACTGTCGTCCCATGCAGTATTGTGGCAATAATCTGCAGACTGCCATGTTTGACTGAAAAAAAAAAAAAAAAAAAAAATCAATCCACTGCAAATCCTCAGTTATTTTTTTATAAAATACATGCAAATTTAATTACCCAAAAGACTTTTAATCCCTTGTTAAATATGTTCAAGGCAGTAAATAATTTTATAAATTAAAATGTGGCGGCAATTGAGGAGCAGGGGGGGCTACCGGCAAGGAGGTCAGATGGTCAGCCAGCCCCCTTTATTTTTAGCAAGACAGGGTTTTTATACTTGCGCGCGCTACACACGTCCGCCACGTACTCGCTCTACCAATCCTA
>JAYECN010033331.1:0-28928 GCA_035222435.1 Microcambeva ribeirae | reverse complement strand
TTCTCTTCTCTTCTCTTCTCTTCTCTTCTCTTCTCTTCTCTTCTCTTCTCTTCTCTTCTCTTCTCTTCTCTTCCTTTCACCAAAGACAGTTTATCTCAGTGAAAAAAAAAGAAGTGAAAAAATTGGGCACTGGTTTACGACATCTAGCCCAGATTTTCTGCTTTGCTCTACTTCACTTGCACAGACCATGCAGCTATACCAGTCACATATGAAAGTTCTTCTAAGAAGTGGTTTCTACAGTTTGGTTTTGCTTTTTAATATTCATATACTTTATTCACAGGCTAGTTTCAGAATGAATTCCTGAAATTTAGTAGTTGCTCTTTGTAAGCTAGTTAATCTGTCCATCTAAAAACATGCAAATCCTATGAGATCGAGGCATGATCTCAGTAAACTAAATAAGTAGATTGGCTCAATGGCTCCCAGTTCCTTCTGCTCCTTCTGCCTTGCTCACTGAGATGCCTATTCCTCATCTCAGGGAAACCTTTTGCAATTTTTGGCAAGTTTTCCCTGCCACAACCTTCTCCTAGCTGTATCTTCAACCTGGCTTCCCGCAGCTCCCCCAAACGACCCCACATTTCCTTAGGAAACTTTGCAGAGCAGCTCGCCCCAGCAAGGAGTTATTTAAGCAGGAGTGATGGGCACATGATATGACTCCCAGAAAAAGCAGTTGAAGACCCCTTCTTTAGCAGACATTTGTGCCCACATTATCTGCCACGCCACTTTCAGATTCTTTTTTTCATAGATGTCTTAAAATGCCTGCTTTTTCCTTAAAAAAAGGAACTATCAGTTCTGGTAATTCAGCCATTAGGTTTAGAATATAGAATGTTTTTAGAGAGAAGTGGACAAATTCAAAATTATTTTTAGTTTCCTGCCATTTTTTTGGAACTGCACTCGAGGGGATTACAGCATTAGAATTTTATGTAATGCTTTTATTTTTCCAAATCACAAGCCCAGCATTATTAGAAAGAAGATATGTAGTCTTTTTCTGAAAGATCTGCTTTATTTTTCTCTAATTTTCTTACACGTTTTCATTTATAGTTTCTTTTTCTTTTCTCCTAACATATTTTATACTGTTATTTGCAAGAACAGAACTCTTGAAGCCAAAGCAAGTCAAGAATCACACATTCATGTTGTAGAATTGATTCTTCCCAGCATAGCTCCCCACTGTGTTGCACATATGGTTGATGGCAACACAGTGAAGCCAGAAAAGGCTGGTTAGTTCCTCCAGAGAAGCTGTCTGCATTTCTGCGGGATGACTTCCCCAAATACATCGTGTTACTTAACCTGTAGGTGAATTTATTGCTGGGTGGCTATTATGAACATCTATTCACTTCCCAGTGTTCCATGAAGAATCGTTTCTTTTTAAGATTTGCTTCCACACATCTACTTCCAAATTCTCCTTCTCAACTTCTGGCCATTTTCCTTTTCATTTCTAGTATTCTAAAAATTTGCCCAATTTCTTTTTTTCATTTATGTGCTATATATACTGAATATCTTCAAGCACCCTCAATCACTTTGTTTGTAGATTAGATATATTCAGCAAATTTAGTAGCTTTTTAAAAAAAGTGCTTACTTGCTTTTAGTTTTTGTGTTTTTTTAATTATCTATACCTGACTCTTCTTACCAAAATGCTTTGAGCGTTTTACATATGGTTAGCACTAGATATAACAGCTCTAGTCACTTATTAACTGCTTAATTTTATACACTTTTTAAATGTAGCTTAGTTTAACACATATATAAAAATAGCAACAGTTTTTTTCCTCATAAACCAATGGCATCCTCACACTTAAAGATTGTAATTCATTAAAATGATATTTCAAGGATTGATTTTACACAGCAGCATAGAAAGCAGACATCCTCAGTGCTCTACCAGAGGAACCCCTTTCAAAATCTGCATACAGTTTGTATCTGAGCAGTTTATTTCCTCTCCTTATGTTTGAGTAATTTAAAAGAAAATATTCAACCCTGTGCTAACGTATTGTGTTCTAATACAGTCCAACTTCCAAAACTTTTCTCCTGTGATTTTTTCCTTCTTCAAACTTTATCAGTTAATTCTAAGCTTTGAAGTAGTCTATTAATGTTATTTTATTTCCTCTGGCCCTGTAGCCTCAATATAGTTTACTACAACCTGTAAAATTAGAAAGGATAATGAAAACAAACAGTGACCTCACTAGGTCAAAATATGACCTGGAACCTAGTAATTATTACATCACATACTGGAAAATTGTCCAAGTAATACAGAGATTATATTAATCCCAAGATATTATTGCATATCCCTTTCTGAAATCTGTATAAATATTCAGTAAAACACTTATGCCATAATATGCGGCATGAGATTGCTATTTTATATTAAAGTGTGTCCATTTCAGCATCAGCTCCTTCTCAAAAGTCTCAAAATAAACCACCACAAGCAAATGTATTTCAGACCTCTATCCTACAAGGAAGTCCACACAGGTAGAATCCAATTGCTTTTTAACTAAACTACATGTATTTACTCGAACATTTCTATACTAACTTCTTTATTGTAACCTTGCTTATTTTGAGAAGAATATTCTCTCACCTGACGGGCTTTTAAGTTTCCACTTAAAATACTTCCCCATTAGATAGCTACTGTTTTACCTTGTATTTTTCTCCTCCGATTTTTTGTTAGTCTGGTTTATTTTTAGATTTCTTTGAGATAAAACTCATGCATTATATCCAAGTTACTACATTTGCTGCCATTTATGCTCAGGAAAGGACAGTCCAAACCTTTAGATTGCTGGTTTTCATGGCATTGCAGTTTTAATTTAGAGCAGGCTAGTCTGGCTATAATTATTGCCAACTGGACGTAGTTCCTACGCTTGCATCTGCATTAATGATCCAAAGAGGGCCCAGGCCGAGGCCTCAGTGCTACTATGTGATAATCCACAGCATTTAACTGTTAGCATCCTCTCCACTGTGCTCTTCCTTGGAAAAGTGCTATGAATTCACAGATGCAAAACAGTCCTTCTCATTCTCTGGTCAGCTAAGAAAATAAATACATCTGAAAACTGGTAGAGAGCAGGCGCATCTTCTTATGCTCCTACTACCTAATCTGTGCCAAGGACAAGGGCAGTTGGCACCTGAGAGGGACAGTGTTAAGGCGCCTGTGACCGCAGCACCCGGGCTGATGAGCTGGGACACTGGCTCCTTGGTGTTACCTGCATGGAGCTGCCAGAGAAGACCCGGCCATTACTAGTTTCGGATAATTTCCTGTATTTTTAATGACCACTTCTGTTTATTGCCTCTTCAACTCTCTTTTCTGATAAATGATATGATTTGTAACCAGAGGTATCAGTTTTCCTTTCAGTCAGTGCTACTGTACTGGAAACAGAGAGAGAGGTGAACAGTTTAGGAAATTTGATTTTTTTTTTTCTTGTGTTTCTTCTTTAAAAGTTTCATATCTTTCAGATTATATTAACAAAAGCATATTAACAAAGGTGTTAATTACATTTTCTTGGTTAGCATCATATGGTCCAAAGTCTTCTATCTGCTTCCTTTACCTTTGCTTGATGACAAGCTTGAAGTTTCCATATCCAGTTCCTTTATTTTTTTCAGCTCCTGCTCTATTTCTTTTTATTTCACTTCACCAAGCATTTAATTTTAAGGGAATCTTGCTTCTATTTCAGTGATATTGTTGAACTAGCTTCTTGTTATTACTCTCTGATAGACAGTAAGTATTGTACAACTGTAAGGTCTTCATTTTAGATTTGTTGATGTTCCTTTCTTTTTCTGATCACTATCAGATCTAGGCCTGCATTCTCTCTCATTACTTCTTCCAGCTGTTTTAAGTACTATATAGAAATATCTTCCTGTAGCCTATTCTGAAATGTGTTTCTTGCACTCAATTCAAATTCCTCTTCTACATTTTTAAACACACATTTTCATATACCCAGCAGGATCCTTCCTTGTAATCCGAGAGAAAGTCAAATGAAACCAACCTTCATCACAATCCTCTTGGTGGATTTTGCATCTTCCCTTTTCATTTGTGGAATGACGGCCTCTGCTAGCCATGTGAATACCAGGATCTGCATTATAGTGGGCTTGTTCTATAGATGATGCTTCCCTCACCTTATCTTCCTTATATATTATATTCTATTTATGGCTTAACTAGCCTCGTTTGTAATGTGATCAAAGGATATTTCACAGAACTTGTAGTCTCATCGCACTGCTCAGGACCACACATATGTAAATTGTGTTTGGGAACAGAAAGATCCGATTTTGCATGACTATTTCCTGCAGGACTTTCTAGATGATGTATGTTTTCACATCTCAATGTAAAAATATTCATTCAACTTTATTCTTCTCTTACGAGTGGTTATATTCATCCATTCACTGAAAAATCTTTCCTGTTTTGTTAGTATTTCCAGCTATGCTTTCCTCACTATTCATCTATTAAAAACACAGACATCTTAACTAGTTATTTTAACTGAGACATAACCACCCAAAAATAGCAAACTGAAACTGTATAAACTTTGGTGTAAAAATCATTATGTTTTCAAGTTACAACTGCTTTTTTAAAAACTATTTTTAGATTAACTTTACTATTAACCAAGAGTAATAATTTTCTAACTTAGCATGTGAAATCAGTACTCACAAAACCAGTTAATGTTTCCATGCTAATTTAAGTGAGTTTGAAGTGTTTCCTTTTAACAATAATATGCCAATGATGTCCATTATTTCTCTTAATGAATAAGACCTTATTTCATAAGTACTTTACTGTAAAATAAATACAAGTATCCACTAAATGAGTATTCAGGCTCCATTATTGCAAAATACAGTTAATAAAAAGGACAAATCTTCAGTAAGTAGTGGTGACAACTTTATGCATGCCGATTTATACTATTTGAGGATACAGCTCAGCAAATCCTAATAAACAGGTTTTACATCGTTTTTAACACTCCTCTTTCTGTCTATGGATAATTTCCATATGATTCATTTTTTATGATAAAATTAGTTGCCACTGATTCATTCTAACTAAAAAAAACTGTTACTGCTACTACTGCACAAAGGAAAAAAATCATAATACAAAGAAAATGGCTTGAGAGAGACCAAAGTTGATCTGCTTTCTATTTCTTGTGTGCAATGCTAGCTCAATGCACACAAAATGAAACTGGGAAGGAAGGAGCTTTTTTGGTGGGCTCAAAATTATGCAAAACCCTGCTTATAACTGCACCGATTAAAAACCTGTGGGCACCACAAAAGATGCTCTCAGCCATTCCCCAATCAGGCTCTAATAAGTTACTGTTAAATCACTATAATAAGTGTCAGAAAAAACTACAGCATCATTGTTTAACACACCATACGTTTAACATATCTAAACAGAGAAGTTCTGAACTTCATTAACTATGTCTAATCTCGTATTTAACATTCTTTTTAAAGTACTGAGAATTCCCATTGCCTAAACAATATCTAGAATGGATAATAAAATACATAGGTATATACCCCTCAGAAAACATTAACTTTTATTATAGATTTCTGCTACAGCAAATCTTCTTTATTAATCTTACTGGAGGATACTCTCTAGTTGTCTTATTGTTTTTACTTTAGCTGCTTATATTACTATCCATTCAAAGCATTCTCTACCTATCATTTTTCTTTAATCCATTTGAAAAATAAATCTAAAACCTTCTGTCATACCATCTATGAATGCAGTGTTGTATTTGCTTTCAGATTATCTGTTTAAGTTGGCATTCCTGTAGTGAGCCTTGTTTCCTAAGCTTATATTTTTACAAGGATGTTTGTTACTATCCATAATTATTATGCTATCGATGCATAAAGCAAGGTACTTCAATATTACAAAGAAACATGTGGCATGAAAAGCTTAAAATGCCGTCACTGAATTGTTCAGTTTCTTATATGGCTCACTGACAATGCTAGAAACAACAGATCCATCCAGTGTTTAGAAATAAATATAATTGTGAATACATGTGAACATGCTTGAGGCAGTATTTTAGACCAACAGGTATATACATGAGAGAGAAAAATGAATAACTTCTGAAGCAAGAGAGATAGGAAAGTCCAGTGCTGAAAGAGCTGATAAAAGAAACTAATTAAAAAAGAGAGAAGTCAGAGAAGGAAAAACACTTAAGGGAAGGAGATAAAAGATCTTTAAGCATAGGTACACATCAAGAAAATATTAATGCAGGAAAGAAGAAAATAATTTCACCTTTTAATGAGTCCACAGCTTTTAAAAGCCATCCCACTTTTTCCAAGTGAGCCATGCACGTCTCAAGTCCATTTTTAAAATAAAGACTAATGCTGTATTTTCTTCAACTGAAATGACTTTAATAAGGATTTTGTAATATTCACATTTGATTTTACATTTTTGTGAACATCTTTAAATTACAAGCTCAGTAGGACAAGCAGTTCACTTCACATTAAGGCAGAACAATACCTCTTAACTGTACAAAAACACACAAAATTCCTAAGAGTGCCATATTCTTCTTCGATCTTTTCACTATAGTGATACTTCTCACAGAAAATACTGCTATCAGCGTCAATGCAAAGGGCCAGCAACTTTCCATCTCACAAGTGAGGACCGTGTTCTCAGTGGGGGTGGAAGGTAGCAGATGAAAAGCTTCAGGAGAGACGAGAGATAAAGAACAGTCAGGAAAAACAAAAAAGCAGAGAAAGATAGCACGATGGAAAGGCCAAGAAAAAATAGAAGATACACAAGAAACAGAGACAGTAATAATAGTACTTGTTCATCTTATAATGCTACAAGAAAGACACCAACAAATAAAGAACAAGATGCCATTCTTAACTAAACAAATTACGCCTTACAGACAAACCATACTACAGCTTGAAATTTTCTGTTATTCATCTCTTAACGTGAGATTTTACTCACTTAACTTGCAGTTTGAGCTAGTCAATCCAAGGCAGGCTCCCAGTGCACTCCCTGGAATGAAATGGGCACCTCCAGAGGGCGATTCATCCCATGCTAAGGTCTGAATCCCAGTCTCTGAATCACATCATCTGAAATGTAATTAATTTCTTGGAATGAATGAGGTATTTGTGAACCCAGCAGCATATCTTTAAACTGGATTTATTTGCACATAAAAATGTTTGGATTAAAATATTTTGAGAAACAGCACATTTTCAACTTCCTTTACTCTGAACAAAGGAAATTTATTAATGGCTTTCAACCGCACAGAAAATGCAGTGGTTTATGCTGCACAACATTTTGTTACTGCTGAGCATTATCTCTTTTTACTATACTGAGTCAATGAAAAAAGAAGTCTGATTCAGAACCCAGACACATCTCCTATTAAGACTAGCGATGTATTACTGACACTTTACACATATTCACTGCAAGTAAAATCTCAGCTTGACATCACTAGAATTTTACATATTCCAGATATTAAGCTCTGATTCAAGAGAGACCCCACTTATCCAATACTTAAAATGGCCTTTGCTGGCACTTCAATAATTTATTACTAAACACAGAATATATTGTTATTAGAAAAATGTTGAAAACCCCTGTCTATAAACAGTCGTGAGTATTGTGTTGGTTATTTTAAATGAACAGTAATTACATACAAAAGTCATGAGCGAAGGGACAATTTCAAGCTCAGGTGTCGGCCAGCTGGGTGCAGGAAGCTCTAGCACAGAGCAAGGCTGCACTAAGAGTCTCCTTACACCACCTTCACCAGTCACGAACCCAGCACTGCACCTTTATGGTGAAACTGCAGTACCGGAGCATCAGTGATTCCAAAAGAGGATGGAAAAGTGAGCTTGCCTCCTGGGCACTGCTCTGGGGAGCCAGCAAGCTACAGCAAAGCACACACTTTTCTGTTAGTACAGAACATCTGAGAAACGTAAACCTGGGACTGCTCAATCCATTCCTCATTGCAGAGCCAGGCATACAACGGTCTTGTGTACACAATGTTTTTAAGTACTATGTCAGAATACAGTCATCCTGATACTGCACATTACATGAAAACAAGACAGAATGGTCAATTACAGGATGGTCAGTTTGAATTCTGAATTCATGTATCGGCTCATTTGAAATGAGATTTTGCTCTGAAGAATATATGCAGCCTGAAAAACTACAGATCCATGTAACAAAAAATAGCAGAACACTAACGCAAGGCAATATAACAGAATGGACTAATTACAAAATACAGCATGAAGTCTCTTTATTTAGAGCTTCTCACAGTTATGTCTGCTTTAATTTCACTTTCCTTTTAGAGTGAACATACAGAGTATAGCTAGGCCAGTCTTCCCATCTTCGCTAAGTGCCCTTAAAGCCTGCTGCCCAGGTGCTTTTCTGCAATGAAGCAGACACCGCTCAGAGAAGGAAAACCTATGGCACAGTAATTGACAGTCTCATTCTTATGTGTCTCTCTACTAAGTACCTCTATCAGCACAAGCTAATATGGAGCTGTTCTACCTTCCAAAAAGTAGCTGTTACGTCTCCTTTGTGAACTGGCATCATAAGGGTTCTCCAGCTGTTTTCACGCTTTCTGTCACCTTTCTGTCAGCAGCAGTTTTCCTGGGGATGCTGCTCACCTGCGCAGGAGGTGAGGGCTCAGGGACACCAAGGCATTGCTCAGGGGGATAGTTAGGGTGTTTTCTGCATGCTACCAGGTGAATGTAAGAAAGGATGCCTCTATTTATATACTTAAAATGTATTATTTTGCATGATAACTCCTGAAGTTCAGGTGTAGCCCCTATAAAAATACTACCTTACTGCTCAATTTAAAAGGGTACATACTTTCCCCTAAATATTTACCACTCTGTAATACCATAAATATCACAGCAATCATACACAAAATAAAACCCACATAGATAAACAAATTACTGCATTAAGCCCTTTTCTGACAATTTCCTAATTAATTTTATTTTATTACAGTTCATGGATGAAATCTGCACACTGATGTCTAACTGCTAATGAAAGGTGACGTAAGTAACCTGTCGTTCTTCAGCTACACTTGCTTATGAACTGACTTTGCCTAGTCCGGCTGAATGATGATTAATAGCCAGGCTTTACATTTTTAGTAGATCTTCTCATTCACTTATTTTCCAACTAAGTTCTGGCACACTGAAGACAAGATAAACCTCTTCTTCATTTAGAAAAGCACATATACCTCACTACACAGGGTACAGAAGGTAATTAGTTAAACATACTTTTGCTAGACTGCAGGGCCACAAATACCATATGCACATTCACAAGCACTTGAGAATGAAGGCCAAATTCAGAATTATTACAATTAGGTTTTGCATTCAAATTTTGCCACTGTCAAGTGTTACCCTACCCTAAATGTTAGTGACTAGCTTTAACAGCAGAAATAAATATAAATATATAGCTCTGAGTCCCAATAATATTTTTAAAGTAACTTAGAAACGCAGATGACTGGGGCAGTCTTCCTTTTGGAAGGATAATGCATTTTAAGATTGAGTTTATCTCTGAAAGTCAATTTGAAGTGTTCCTTAAAGGTAATGATGCTAAAATAAAAATGCACTACAGTAAAGGACAGCGCAGCAGTTACTCAGAAAGCTAAAGTTTCAGTCTTTGCATAAAGCATAACATGACTGAGCGCTAAATAAAAAATGCTGTTGATTCCGTTGGCTCATCCCCAGCTTACGATGAGATATTCAGAATGAAATAAAAAGTACCTAAAGACCATTATATTTTTAAAATGTAAATATTTTTATCCTCTAACAATTCATAAGCAACTTTTATTACTTGGATCCCAGACACAAGTTTTTATACCCCTACTCTTCTGATCATAAAATCCATCTTTACAAGATTGCTTTTTAAAAATGATATAATAGCTATTACTTCACATACCGTTTCATAGATAGCATTGACACACAGTGTTTCAACAATATGATAATAAAAAGACAACTTATTGTAACAGTTATCATTGCAGAGGATAGTGCAAATAAAATTAAAGTTGCTACCTCTGGATAATTGTGAACTCTGCAGCCTTTGGAGTTATAATTATATGTAACAGGCAACAAGAGTAGTTATTTTTTGAGACTAATAATGATTCACTTAAAGAGTAAGCTCTACAACCACTATAAAAATGTACCTAGGAAACAGCACAATGGTTTTCCACCAAAACGTACACCCTAACAAAAAATAAATAAATAAACAAAAGTATGCTTTATTATTAAAGTGATCTTCCTATATTAGTTATTTGTATTGTCAGGTGCTGAAAGACATATTAATTGACTCCTGAATTTGAACATTTAAAGAAAGCATTTTTTTGGCTAGCTAAGTTTAGTCTTGGACATAAGGATACAATCACAATTAGGCGAAGAAAATAAGTTATATAAAAACTTAAATAAAAACTTAAGACTTATGAAAAGATCTGTGTTAAAAAGAATTACGCTTAGGGGGATCCCCTAAAACAGTAGTTTTCAATCTTTCTGCAGACACTTCGGACTTCTTGAAAAACTGACAAGGGGTCTGCAAAATATAGTAGAAAAAGGAAACGTCCTGTCAATAAGCTTCGACTTATCACCAAGAAGTGCACTCATGCACTCGAAATTTTTAGGAAAGTCATAAATCATGACAGATTGCAAATCATTAAGGGATTAGAACCTAAAAGCACATTTTTTCTGCTGGTCAGTAAAACAAGCATTATCAAAAAATCTCATACTTCACGATGTGGAAAACAAATCATCACATTCTAATGACTGCTACAGGAAGAGGGGCAAAAGAATAAAGGATTCATCAAATTCCTTATTCATCATTCTTAGATTTTAAATTAGGGGGCAGGTCCCCTCCTTTCCCTTAAAGAAGATACATAATAAATGCGGGGGGTGGGACGCATTTATTATATGGCTCCTACAGCACCTCATTTCTTACCTGTCCTCATCTGCAGTGCAAAATCCCACAGGCAGGAAGCAGGAAGAAGAATAGAAGGGAAGATGAGAGGGTCTGTGGGACCTTTTATATGTTGGCATGTAATTGTTCCCTAAGTTAGCAGGAAAGCAGGGTTCCTCTTTAAAAAAGGGAAATAAATATTCTGGAATCGGGCGAGAAGCTGGGGCTCCCAGGCACTCAGGAGGGATTAGCAGGGAAAGCATGGAGCGAGCTAGATTAAAGGTAGTGTGAAGTGACTTCCCACTGAGCTCAACACATTTATCCAACTGTGACATCTCTGACTCCCACCGAAACCCTGTTCTGCCCCTCTTCCCAAATTCTTCATTCACATACATGGATCCCCTTCTGCTTCTTCTGGATCCCCTTCTGCATGGATTCTGCTTCTGTATCCTCACACCCCACTTACACACGTCAGTGCCTCTCTCTGGTCACTCACACGCGACACCGGGAAATGACCTCTCCATGGCACACAGAAACACACTCTCTCCCGCTTTTCTGATCCAAGGACAAGATTCCCTCCTGACTTCTCGTTCACCTACTAGCTTAACCCTGAGCATGTGAGTAAGACAAATTAACTGAATGTGCACATCTCAAAAAACTGAAAGACAGTTTCAGAATTATAGAAGTTTGCAAGATATTTTTTAGCTAGATAGTATAACAGCATGTACACAAAATTCTCCTCTTTTCCATACATGTATCAAAATATACAAATAAGAAATACGGAACAAGAATGGCCAGACAATACTAAATTAACTTTAACTTCTTTTAAAATGCTGCTGTAAATATATTTTTTTCTCCAATATCTTATCTAAGTTATATAAAATGCACTAGACCCATTTTAGATGCCCAAAACAACTGACTTCTTCAGGACAAACACAAATTCCTATCATTTGAATTAGGTCTATATCTGACATTCTTCAAAATTCAACATCATGATTCCTAACATAACCTAAAGATGTGAAATATGTAGGAAAAATCAAGATCTCCACAAATTTCTTTCTGTGATGCTTGCATGATCCTGAGGGCAATGGGGAGTAACTAAGGGCAACTAAAAGCATTGATAATGCAAACACCTTATAATACTAGAAAAAAAAATCGGTAGGAACAAATGCAACAGACTTGACATGAGGACAAAGAAGATTCTTCATAATGTAAAACTACCATACTGGGAGCTTATGTTAATTAAAGAGAGGTTGGTCAAAGAGAACTGGGATTTTTTAAAGCAGCAAAGAGAGATTATAGCAAGACGTGTTAATACTCCTTAGGCTTACGTATGTTAGCAATAACAGAAAATTTTAAAATCTATTTTTCTGGCAATGTGAAATTGGATATGCATTCCCAGATGGTCTGAGGTTGGAAAGGATCTCTGAAGATCATCTGATTCGAACACCCTGCTCATCCATAAAACAAATATGTATTTTCAGCTAGTGGAGTTGAGAAGTGGCTACGCCACGAAGTCTGACAATTCCCTTACTGCACTGAGAGAGTGGAGCAGGAGGGGGAGAGAAGGACTGACACCCCTCGGCTGCTCCTCCTGGCTCCCCAATGGGCACCTCGTTGTTCTGTGCTGGAGGAGAGGCACATGGGCCACCGGAGGCTGAAAAGCAGGCAGTGGGAGCGCTCCTCTTCCTCAACATACATTCCACAAGAGCCATTCCCATTTTCTCAGGTCGACAGAACATTATCAGCCCTCAACCTATTTCACAAACCACCACATGATCGAACTCATAATCGAAAACACTATTTAAAACACTGTTGAACATGGGTTGGACAAGCAGCTGCTCAGGTTCCTCCCAGACTTGTACACCACCAGGGGGTTGCGGACTGCATTTTGGAAATGAGACCACTCCAGCTGCTGCAAAGGTGTAATGATGTCCCCTACTCCATCCCTCCTCCCAGACCTTCTGGTTGCTGTGTAAAACATTTCTACTACTTTATCTGATTCCCCCTGGGATTAACTTTAGATTCTGCTACTGCTTTTAGCTTTCCAAAGTATTTTCCATTGCCTACAGGTTTTTAAACACAAGTAAAATGGTCCAACCATTCATAACATCACTGTCTGACAAAAGAACAAACAGAAGCAGAAACTTAAAGTCTGCAGATTTATAAAAACTAGCCAGACAACATTTGATTCACGTTTGAAAACTTATCTTCAAACATCAAGGGCAACAAATTTTTATTTGAAGAAAAGCTATGAAACTGCAGAATATATAAGGTTGAGGGTTGGATATTGGCCACAGCTGGCCCAGGACAAGTGGGGTTTTCAGGACCTGCGAACAGCAAGATATTGCGCACTTGGAAAGTGACTGCCCCAGAACTACTGCACACACAGCCAGCGACAAGCAGCCTGCTGCCACCTTAAAGAGCATCTAAGCCAAACAAAGCAGTGATCATTTGGCCCCTTGTTCTTCTATTCTGAGAATCAGGGAGCTATAGCCCCCTAGTAAACACTTCCACGTATCCTGACAGCAGCAAGATTACCACCCATGAGCTCAACAGGAACAGGCTACTTCCGCAACAGGCAGGAGCTCTTGGATCAAAGTCTGCACTCTGGGCTCAGCAGGGGCTATGAGAGCTGGGGAAACGTGGAGAGGAACTGCATCTCTCCGACTCGCAGCGCCTGCTGCAGTTAGAAAGGACAGCTACGAGTTTCTGCCCTCCTGAGCAGCAGGAGTGGTCAGAGGCTGCCGAGTTCATAGCTTAGGGGTGAGTGGTTGCTGTCATGCAGCAGCCTCTCCCCTCTCTGCTGCAAGATCCTGCTCAACAGCAGCTCAGGGGTATCTGGCCTCGGTGACAGCCAGGGCTCCTGGTGGGAGATCCTTCTGGGACTATTAGGTCTGACTTCACAGATTGCTTTCCTTTTATCACCCTAAAGCTTTAGCATTGCGCTATTTTCCCTCCTTTTCAGACCATATTTCAACATATTTAGAAATATGTTGACCAGCAAAAGTGCTAGTACAAATTTTCGTGAGATGGCATCCTTAAAAATCACCCACCGGTTGCTCTACTGTTGCTTAACCTGTAACCATTCACTGATCCACAAAAAAGTTTTCTTCAGTAACCCAGTACTTCACTGTGGTAACAGTCTGGTGAGGAACCTTTTTTTTTGAAGGTTTTTGCATCACCTTATGCATATATCTGTTGATTCTTTCAAATAATTAAGGTCCAAGACAAAACTTCTCTGCACAAAAGCCAAAATGATGGTACCTATTATAGTTTTCCATGTTCCTATTAATTGTATCCTTTATCATATTTGCTATCATTTTGCCTGTCATGAAAGCCACACTTATTAGCCCAAGATCATCCCTAGAGCCCTTTTAAAGACTGGTGTCACATTTGCTGGTTTCCATCCCTCTGTTATCAAGGCTAATTTAAGTGATAGATTATACAATCCAGTTCTTGGTTCAGCAATCTCATTTCTGAATTCCCGTTCGACTACTGAATGAACAACATGTTATCCTGCAATTTGTTCATGTTTATTCAATCATTTTGCCAAAAAATGTCTTTTATCAACATTTCAGATTTGAGACATTCCTTAATTCCTTATAATGGCTTTGGTGTGGGGATGTCCCTAACCTTCCTGTGATAAACATTGCTAGTGCAAAGAATTCTTCCTTTTTTTCTTTTTCCTGATATGGCTTCATCATCTTTTTTCTCTTCATCTCCTGATAACACATTGGTCTCACAACCCAACCACCTACGATAACAGATCTACACTTAGCCTGCCAGAGTTGTGCATTTTGCTGTTTTGCTGGTTTGTATTTCACTTTCTGAACAATATCTATTTGTTTCTACTTAGTTCTGCTCTTCAATTGTGCCAGACAATTCTTGTCTAATTGGGGTAGAATCAAAAAGCAACTCTCAGTGCTTCCCCAAAGTAGTTTACCTTGTTAACTGATCCTTTTAAACTTTCACGTAAATTGTTTCTTCATATCCATGCGATCCTTATTTTTAAAGTAAGCGATATTGGAATGGGAGGTTTGTCTTTTTCTCTCCTACAAGCATGACAAACTTGAGCATGCTCTGTGATAGCCCTATTGAAAGGCTCTTCCACAGTCACTTCTTGAACTAAGTCTTACATACTGCTCGGAACTAAATCTATGGCTGTCTCTCTTGTGGATTCTCAAGCTAATTTGCTCAAAAAGTAGTTCTTTATGGTACCTAAAAATACAGTCTGTGCATGATGGCCTAACGTTAAATTTATCTAGCCTATATATAGATAACTGAGAACTCTCACTGTGATCAAGCTTTCTGGTTGTACAGCCTCTCTAGTCTCCCCCAGCATTTCACAGTTGCCCTCTCCATCCCAACAACCAGTTTAGAGCTCTCCTATAAAGGTATAGAAACATTTGTAATTATGGTCCATAGTATATGTAGATAAAATCAACTTATTTGACTGTGTTATCTTTAGCATGTATAGTGCCATCTGTTTGCATGGCCCCTTCTATTATCTCTACACCATCTTATATGCCAATATACCAGTGTCGCTTTGTTAAAAATGGAAAGGGCTTCCAGAAAGAAGGCAACGTACCTGGGGAATTCCTGATGCAATTCATGCTTACCACTCTTTTGAAGAGTCATTACCTCCAAGGCACCAGGAAAGCTGAGCACTATGAGATAATAACGTACCTAGATACCAAATCAGAATTAGTGTAGGTGCATTCTCAACAGAGAACCAGATGGCATATGAAAAAGGGGTGACCAACGGGACTGCTGGAACAAATACTTGCGGTCATTCAAGATTTCAGTAGCAAGAGATGCTGTGTCAGGAAGGGAACGCACTAAGGAACAGATGAACACTGAAAAAGTATAGAAAGTCCTTTTTCCTTTCGCACACACTGGAGAACTTTGAAATATTCACATTACTTCCTTCTCTCATGAGGAAGGAGAGTCTGTTCTTACTGCCGTGAAGAAGCTTTGGGAAGGAGGCTTTCAGGGCAAAATGCCAACAGCTACTGACTTGGGACTGACAGCTGAGAAGGCCTCTGGGTTCAGCATTTTATCTGCTGGCTGCAGCTCACCTCTGCCTTTCCTTTTGTGAGGCCTCTTTTTGTGGCATCTTCTTTCTGCATGAAATACGATGTGACATGAGGCAAAGCAGAATCCAACAGATACCCTACAGTATCCAATGGATATACATTATTATTATTTATTTAAACTACCACAAATCTTATGAGGCCTCACTCTGGACCCACTTCCCTTTGTCTGGGCCATGAATAAACACAAAACAAAAAAGTCAACACGCTTGAATTCTACACATAGGAGACAAGAGAGAGATTATGGCAGAGTACAAAGGCAGTGACACAGTATGACTGTGATAAGCATTGGCATTAGTGTATTTGCAATATACCTATTGTCTAGTCGGGTTGTTTTAACCTTCACAGTACATGAAACATTAAGAAGATTTTAAAGGAAGATAGTGAGCAGTTCTGTTTATGAAGAAGTCAACCAATGCATGAGAGGCAGCTGAAGAGAAAGTATCCAGTGTTGTCTGAAAATTTAGCGACTGAGTGATGGAAGCTGGCATCACATGTTGATGAAAATCAGTGTCAACCTCTTGATACTGAAGAAGAGATATCAGGTAGAAGTAGTCTTGATTGGCCTTGAAAACAAAGACAGATAGCTTATCTTTATTGCTTTAAGTTGGAGGACGGGGTTGCAACAGCCGAATGAGTAAGTCTGGAAATTTACAGTAGCACTCTGAATAGATAATGAACATGGCAAGACTGCATTCATCAAGGCAAAAGAAAAAAGATTTTCTAATAAAGATATGATCCACAGAAAACCTGGATGAGAAATATAATTGTCTGACAGAGAGGAAAGAGGAAATCCTTAGAGGGGTTGGAAAAAAAGATTTC
Source organism: Microcambeva ribeirae (assembly GCA_035222435.1). Lineage (NCBI taxonomy): Eukaryota > Metazoa > Chordata > Actinopteri > Siluriformes > Trichomycteridae > Microcambeva > Microcambeva ribeirae. The sequence continues at coordinate 12,212 of JAYECN010033331.1, read as the reverse complement.
TAAAACTCAGACTTAGCCTGGATTTGATGACTTAAAACAAAACAACAGCATGATGGTGTCATTCACAGAGGATGCAGGGAAGCTTTATGAGGACTTCAACCTAAATTTGAAAAAAGTACCAACAAAGAACCAATAGTTTAACTGGAAATGAAGAACTGAGAACACTACTGAAGAAAGTTTTCATGCATTACAACTGCTTAGGGGTGGAAAAGAGACTGGGAGGAGGTATATGAAGTGACACATAAAATATTGTTTTTCCTATAAATGCTGTGCAATCAGAAAATTCTTCCATGTAACATTTAGCACTAACTTATTACTACCTATACTACCACGTTTTGGCTTTCAAGGACTGAAGAAAAACAATGTTCATGACATTTGTTATGATGGGTGCCTCAATTGGCATAAACAAAAATAAACCATGCTACATCCAGCTTGAAGACAGGACAGTGGTGACATAAGCCAAGCACAAACAACAGCAGAGAAAAAGAATTTACAGCTTAAATTTACAATGACTAACATGCTGAATGCTCAGGCACATTCCTTTGCTTCTTGTTCTTAGTGTACAGAACCAGAGCTATCGTCTCCATTTACCACTATAGGAAACTTACTCTCTGTTGCTGCAGTCTGGTATCTCCAGCTCCTGAAGTATTCCCAAGCCTGCATAACGGTGCCCATGGAGCAAATGCCGACTCCCTAAATTCCACCAGCATCAACTAGTTTTCTTGATATCTACTTTCTCGATGTTTTTCTACTTTCCGTTCTTTAAAATAGGTACTTTAAACAATTTAAACAGAAAACATGCTGATTAAGATTTCTTTGGTAAAGCAATGTTAAAGATTTTTTAAAATGAAACATGCAATGTTCTCAAATCTTCATTCAATTTTATAGACAAAAATCTCAGAAAGGGCATTGTTAACTTTTTAAAACAGACCTTTCAAAATTCACATTCTGTAAGGAAAATAATGAAATTGTGTTCTTAGCACCATTCAAAATGATACATTTCAAAATCATTAAGTTCTGTATTTGAACAAGAAATTCTGGCTTCTTTTTAACATTAATAATAGTTTACCATAGATAACCCACTATCCTCTGTTCTTAAGTTTTAACTGTCACAGCAAATCCTCCATATATACAGAGAGTTCACAGCTAGCCACTATTTTTCAAAGCCCAAATGCTCATCACTAATACAATACAATCTCAGAGAAAAAAAAAAAAAACTTTACCGAAAGTTTTAAACAAAAGAGATGTGTAACTTAAATCTATCATATACTCAATGCATTGAGAAATGCCAATAGCTAAGCATTCAGTTCTCCTTTCAGAAATACTTTTGTCATCCATTTTCCTTTTTATTTTAATAAGAATCTCTAGTCTGCTTTCTTCTTTGGTCTTAATTTTTCTTCAGATTACTTTCATTGTCAAACAAACAAAAAAATCCTGTCTTCTTTAATCTTATTCTCTGCATCCCTGCTCTGTAGGGAAGAACCTCTAACTGACCTTACATGCAACTGTTCCAAATCTTTCTTTCCCATTAACAGTTATTCACAAATTTAACATCATGTTCAGTTCTTCCATCTTTCAAATACTGAGACCCCTTTGTATTTGAACACCAGAAAGGAAATACAGAATCAAAAAAAAAAAAAGAAAAAAAGGCCACGGAGTTTATAATATCACTTTAGTTATGCAGGGAAAACACCTACATGTAGTTTTTGCTCATTTGGATATAAAAATAGGAATCATAGCAATGACTGTACCCATAGTTACAGGAAAAGAACTTCCTCCTTAATCCAAGTGTGGATATTTATACTTATTTTGGGTAAATCTACTGGCATATGATATAGGTAATTATTATCAATTAAGTACAAAGTACTTTGGTACAATAAGATATGTAGTTTTTTATAAAAAAGATTACAGTTAATCCACATGCATGATCAAATTCACTCAAAATGCCAGATTAGTTTAGTTTAATTTAGCCAAGTTACACTGACACAAATATAAACACACATTTATTAACTTTTCAATATTCCACTCAGCAGAAGACAATTATGTTAGTAAATCTGTTTGTAATACCTACACAAATACTGGTAGTATAAACAGTTTCTTTATAGATCTATACACTTTGAAAAGGCTATGGGTAGAAGTGAAGAGCAAATCAGAGGCATGGTATTTTTGAAAACAAGTAAGGCAAACAATTTTAAATTTCCTACTAATTTTAAATTAGTTGAGAATAATGAAATCCCTCTTGGAGATATTGCATATATTTTCTAGAAAGAATTGAAGTCACATATAAGTCAAACCTCTCAGTTCCTCTTTTTTATCCTTAGCAGTATGTGAATATCAGAAAAGACTAACTATTGAAAAATTCAATCATTTCAGTGTACTTACAGCTGAATTTTCTCATCATGTGACCAACTATCCATAAAGCCTCAGTGCCATTAAGAAGTTTTGAGGAATATATTATTTGGTACTGCCAAGAAAACATAATTAAAAGAATGCATGTAAATGATAATAATTTTCTAAATGGAAATGTTTTAGGACTATTTCATGTCTGAATTACATTTGGAGGAAAAGCAGGACTTACATTATCCCATAAGGCAGGTTCCAGCACAATCAATGATACACTGACAGTATGCACAGTAAGGAGTCACAGAAGGGTCCTGATCTTGGAATTGAATTTTCACAAACAGAACCCTGTACAATGGCAGAATATCCTTAATTTCAATAGGACCCTACCCACACATGATCAGTTACAGAGTCCACCTATGTGGGAGTAGCAACAGTGAGAACAGGACCTGCCTCTTCAAACACCTGCAAAAATATTGGGAAAAAAAAATAGATTAGTAATGTGCAGCAAAACCTTCTGATACCTGGTTTTATTGTAGCACTTGCCACATAATAAAGAAGTTCTCTACATTTTAAGTTGCATAACATTTATAGGACTTCCTATTTCATTTTTTTACAAAACTGTTGGATTAAAATTACTTAGGAATTCTGTATGTTCTGACAGAACATTATGGGAGCCTTTAATGATATGTATTTTAAATATTAATTTAGATGTATTTTTAATTATTGTCTTCTAGAAATTAATTATCCCAGTTTCTTTGGTCTACTAACTAGCTGTTTAGTGTTTAAGACTGCTTAAAGAATGTGCAAAAACACATTCTTCTGTGCACGGGAATGTGAATTTAAAGACGTCTTTACAATGGTGAAAGGATCTGACCACACAGAATAGCATACATAAATCATAGATTTTTGACAATACATGATGAAAAGTAGTTCAGCAGCAGTCATTTTAGACTAAAATGTGTCAGCTTTTTTTAAACAAAAAAAACTATGATAGTCAACCATCATAAAATGTTCACTAAATTTAAGCTCTAATCGAACATTTAAAATTCAGGAAGCACAAAATACAATATTAAACCTGTATACGTCAGTACTTTGCTGTTCACACAACACTTAACATGTAGAATTTAACCTCACTAATCTTTTTAAAAACATATTTTTTGCATGAAAAATATCATCAGTTACAATGTTTTATGTATTATAAACCATTTAAAAACAGAATAGCCATGGGTTCCATGAAATCATATTTAACTGGTGGCACTATGCAAGAGGTCCTGGCAATAAAAATTATAAAAATAGCCACTAGATCCTAGAATTCTGCAGAAGACATTTCGTCATTCTTTCAAGATATGTACACCATCACAGAAATATAACAGTGCCATCAAACCTGAACTTTGTTTAAGAAAGCCTTATGTGAGATCTTGAGCCCCTGTCTAGGGCGACACAGAATTAAACAAACACCTGCCAATTTAGTACTACCTACCTGAGCCTGTGAAGTGAATGAGCCAGTCCTTCTGACATGTGCAATCTGACCATTTCTCACTGCACAACAAGAGACAGATCAGACCTCTCAGAACAATCAGTTTTTCTGGAGTGCATGATCATGCAGCTACAAATTTAGCATTTTCCTAAGATGTAATGGAGTATGGTAGCTTTATGCAGCCCTAATATTGTTTTCCGCCTCTTTGCCCAGCTCCTTACCTTTCCTCACAAAGGAAGTTAACTGGAGTACAGTGCATGCTTCCTGCACAGTTCCAGGAGCGTATGTTGTAGGACGGGTCAGCAACCTAAAGCTGGAGTCCGAACTACAGCTAGTTTCTTGGGAGTGCTTAACTGCTTTACAAATTTGACAGTCTAATAAATGGCTTAGCTGCTGACACACAAACAAGCAAAGAAATGAAACACTAAAGCTGCCTGCAACAGTTCCCTTCTCCGATGTGAACAGAAAAAAGGTGTATCTAATTCAGGTACAGAGACGACCATAAAACTGAAGGATTAGCAAGTGGTTTGGGAGTGTAGGAGACCCTACCAAAAACAAGCTGTTTCCTGACTCCTAGGAGGACTAACAAAATCTATCGACCTGCTGTATGTGCCTCAAACACACTTCTGCAGTAATCCAAAGCAGACACTACCCCAGCTGCTTTTCCTTTCCCTCTAAACAGATTTCCCAAAATTCCTGCACAATACCTCAACTTCTGACTATTAGGATTGAGAAGTAGCTCATAAGGGTGCTAGATCTGAAATAAACATGCCCTGACCTAAACTATACGTGACCTGATGAAGGGTGGACCAATGAAACATGCTGCCTGGGCAAATCAACAGGTTGAACAGAATAGAAAATTTCTGAGTGTGTGCTGCAGCTTTTTCTACCCTGCGGGCACTAATTTGAGACTCCTTCCTACCTACAGCTGTTAAGTTTCACTCAAACTGCAGAACTTGTCTTTAGAAAAGTCCATCCCTCAGGGCAGCTAAAATTAACTAGTGGATTCAAAAGTTATATAGGATTGTGCTATCAGCCTCCTCATATCTTGTTTTGTTTCTGGGAGCAAAAATACTGTAGCACAATCACTGTGAAAAATAACTAATGATTTTTATGTCAGTTTTTGTCAGTAATGAGTTTTATGTCATTTTTTTCATTCAGGAGTCACAGCACAAATTCAGCTATAAAAGAACATAGATTTTTACACAGTGATAACATAAATTAATCAAGAGAATGTAGGGTTTTTTCAAAAAAGCTGGCTCTGTTATGCATTCTGCACAGGACTGTAAATATGTGCCGCTTTATAACAGTAAAAATTTATGAGAAATACCATCTTATATGTATTTTTTTTCACCTTACCAAGACTGCAGTTGACTGTTCTTCATGCAGATCCCTGCTTCTCTTCTGATTCCATGCTGTATCTCCCAAGCTTTAAGAGAAGTTCAGAGATACATATTTCAAGAACAAAACCATGATACAAAGCTTAACGAACCTATTCACCTATTCAGTATACTCTGACCTTTTTTTTTTTTTTTTTTTTTTTTTTTTAATAAAAGCAATGTTTATTAAAGAAGCACCTTAAAATCCTGATCCTGCTGCCTCCATCCTGATATCCTAATTTAGGGAATAATTTCTAATAGTATGTGTATTCTGTTTCCCTTTCTCATAAGTTACACTTGCAGCTCTAGTCTTTCCCTTTCTATTGCTCCAATATTAAACTTTGATTTGTGTGTCTCTGACAGAAGAGGCATAGTCAAAATCAGAGAGGTTTATTTGCTGTTGGATTCTAGAAACTGAGGAAAGAAGGAGAAAGACTGAAAAAGCATAATGACCTCTCCAAAACTCCCATAAAAAGAAGAGAGACAAAGAATAGTCAGTAATAGTCAGTGTGGAAAAGTTAATAGAAAACTGGACATTAGAGGAAAGGTTAGCAGGAAGCAATGTGCATGATAAGAGTCAGGGAAGTGAAAGTGATTTAACTGAGAAGGATATGGAATAAAAGAAACAAAATTATCTTCTTAGAGGAGCACTTGGAATAGGATTCTCAGAATGGTTCAACACTGGCCTATCTCTTCTTCTACTGAAGTAAATATATTTATATATATATATATATATGTGTGTGTGTGTGTGTGTGTATACACATATCAATTCTAAATATGTTTAAATAAGTTAAACCTTTTAAGCATGTGCTTAACTTTAAGCATATACAGAATTTAAATTCAGCTCAGCAAAACAGCTGAGCTTAAACTAAAAAATTCAAATCATCTTGTAATCATTCAGTATGTCTGCACTGTCAAGTATGCAGTCAAACCCAAGCCCCAACTCCTCTGCTTATTTGCTGACTCACCCTTTGGCTCTAGCCTGAATCCAACCTCTTGGTTATCGGCTAGGCAAACTCAAGCACAAAATGCAAGGGACTAACTTGGATTCAGTCTTCTTTCAGAGGCAGTGCTCATGCAAGTGTTGTGCTTTACACACAAGCTTAGTTGTTACTGAAGCAGAATGTAAATAATTAAGTGCTTAACATTAACTTAATTGAAGAAACAGGTCCCAAAAACGAAACTAAAGAAAAAGGGTTTGAGAAAGAAAAAAGGAAGGGACTGTTGAATCTGCATTAAAAATAAATGACCTCTGGGTTATATCTCAAAGCACTCTGCCTGAAATCCAGTGCTTCTTTTTGGCTTAAGTTTTCAATCTTATTTTTAATACACTAAATGGTAAATAACTCCAGCAAAGGTTAAATTAGTTCAGGGGTTGATAACAGAGCTAAAGCAATCCTTAACACAGGATGTAGCCAAGTTATTAGTGTAATGGCCTCACCATCTTTTCTCCATGTTTAAACACACTTGTACCTCCAAGCCCCATTTGGTAAACAGCCAGGAGAGGGTTAATCTTCACTGTTCCAATCTCTATGGTAACAACCATAGAGATAGGAGGAAATGTGGAAATCATAAGCTGCTAGAAAGGTTCTCTCCCTTTTATTCCTTCACTCTGAAATAAAGTAACTAAAGAAAAAAGAAAGTTGAGTTCCTCAGTAAACTGAAACTAAGTAAACCGAAAAAGGTCTGGGACATCTCTCAGGGTTCTGTGAGCTTCTGGTCACTGTGATCCATCTCCTGAACTACAGATCATTCTCTGCCCCATTACTTTAAGTCGTTACTTATCTAAATGATCAGGAAGCTGGTATCAGAACTCAACGACTGTATGTTGTGTGTGTATTTATATATACATAGTTATTCCATCTTTTACATTCCTCTGTATTAAAAAAAAAGAAAGAATCAAACACCCTGCTTTTAAGATTCAGCTTTGAAGCTCAGATTTCAAAACTGGTTAGCTAGAGAAGCAAATGAACAGCTTACATCAAGCTGTCTTAAAAAAAATAAAATAAACAGAAAGAAAAAAAAAAGAGCTAGCCTTTACAGATCCCTCACCCCTGCATTAATTTCAATGGCATTTCATTTAAGTGCAGGTATACATACCTGCAAAGTTTAAGCATCAGCCTTTCAAACAGTTCCACATAACTGAGCTTTACTCCTCACAATAGTGCTACCACTAAACTATTCCTGTGAAGAGTTAAGCACATGCATAGGACTACATCCAAATTAAGTAATAAAGAAATTAGCTAATGAATGCAGTGCATCACTAACAATTATTTCAAAAAGTCAAGGACAACTAGAAAGATAACACGGCTTGAGAAATTAACAACTGAAATACTGGGGTGAGGGAGGGAAATGAGGTTATGGTCCCAGCAATTACTCCATGAAAAATCTGATTTTGATATCTATTAAATAGCAGAATCAATAGTAAGAATTAAAAAAAAAGGTAACAGAAAATCCTCTCAATAACTAAATAATCATGGCAGCTACATTATTTTCTCACCATTTGATGAGTCCTTTTCAGTTCAAGGTTGAAGTTCATGGGTACTATGGAGAAGATCACTTGGCAACTGCTCTGCTGTAATTAATTCAGGAATAAAGAATGGACTTCAATTTTCACAGATGCCGAGCCAGCACTTTTCACAACCATTAAATCCATAGAAATATTAAAATATTTAGAAGTTACACCTGGGCCATTTTAGCAAAACTTTACCAAGAAATTTAAGTTTAACAATAATTAAATCTTTCTTAAATCCCCAGAAAAGTGATATATTCATTATTATAAGGCAGGCCTATAACTGTGTTAGAGTCACAATATTGTAAGCTACGAATGTAAATACAGTAAATCCAACCTTTTTTACTAATACATTAGCCTTTATTAAAAATACTTATTATAAAGGCAGAAAAAAAATAAACTGAAAGTTGGCTTTTGAAAAATCAAGAGGTAGTTAACAGTAAAAACAAATGCTAGTTTTTTCATCTAGAAGTTTATAAGAAATTTAATAAAGCAGATATAAGTCCCAGTCCAGCACATATTTCTTAATAGTCCTTACTGCCAAGAGAAGCATCCCTAAATCAGGTCTATACTGGCAATTTCAGAACTCTGTTTTCACTGCTACTGCAGTCTTGCCACTGTGCAATAGTAAATGCTGTGCAGTTAGTTCTTTCTAGACTACAACTACTAGCACTGCTACCAAACTGAAATTGCCATGGTAATTGCAATCCTGTATTTGTTAGAGTAAATCAGAGCCCGAATGGCTACAGATGAAAGCAGAAAACGTACAAGTGAAAGAGGATATTCATCTGAACTTACAAGATTTATTAAACTGAAATTTTAAACCCCAATGGATATCAAATTTTTAGAAGACAGCTGATTGGAGGCTTAGATGATTCAATACTGAGGCTGGCGATGTAGTACAGAAGGGAGGCTGAGTATCTAGAGCAAAGTAAGGCTCAAATTAGGAAAAAAATACTAAAAATATGGAATTCCCACTGACGGTATGCATGTATCATCTATACCAACACAGAATGCTAAAATGATATGTAGACTGGGCAAATACCGAAAAGATTATTATAATTGCTAGATGCTGGATGTATCGATGCAAGCACCCAGGCAAATCAAAGAATCTGACTAAAAAAGCTACATAGTAAAGACAAAATGCCAGTTTTCAATACAAGAAAATTCTCTAATCCTCATACACACAGGTAGGTAATCAGTAAAGAAACGTGTGCCTGAGTCAGAACACAGCCCCCAACTTTCTACCCATCCTTGGTTAGCTATCAGCTTCTGCACCACTCTGGCAGGCAGGAATCTTGCTTTGCTTTGGCAGCCTCTCAGCTACACCTAGGCAATGCAGTATACCTGAGCATGAAGTCTGCTGTGTGTAATGAGCTCTGTGTAAAGTACAGGAAGCTTGAGGGGTGTCATTTCAGCAATGTCGGCTATTGGAAGTCACTCTCTTTTCCTCTATACTGATTTTTTTTTTTTTTTTCCATTTTTCTATCATAAATTCAGGGCCTCAAGATGCTAAAGGGCCTAACTCCTGAAGAAATGCCTAGGTCTCTAGACCACATCCTGTGGTCAACAATTTCCCTCTTCTGACACAAGAGAACTTGTACAACAACAGGGGGGGCAGGGGAGAAAGTTACCTTTTTTACACACAGAACTTACTCAGGGTCTGATTCAAGAATATGGAATGAATTTGTCTATGATCTAAGGGCTATCAAAAACCTAACCACATTTTGCTTGAAAAACAGAACACATTTCTTTGACCTTGCCTCACTAATATAAATACATAACACATATATGGGGAAAAAAAGACATAAAATAAACTGAAAACATTCAACTGCACATGTTCCTTCCTCTGGCAACAAGGAACAGAAAACATGACTAATGTTTGTCAAATCACTTATTACAATATTAGATGATTCTCTGACAATGTAATGGCACTCTCTGATTAGAAGAATCCGTGACAGAAGATACGCACTAATAGAAGGTGCTCAGGTAGTGCTGTAATGAGTTCTGAACAAGGAAGGGAATCCATTATAGAAAGTGCAACTTTATCTCACATTTGTTACCATAGGGGATAAGACTTCCACCATCCTGAGGAGCCCAAGTTATTTGGAATGGAAATTTAATCTAAAGAATTGACCTCGCTTTTGGTGAAGCTCAGAATCCCTGTCCTCTCCCTCTGTCCTCCGCTGTGTTCCTGCAGTGACTTTTTGGCTTCACTAGTCACGGAGGAAACAAGCTGATGATCCTCATCCAGATGCTACAGTCATTGAATGCAATAGCCACCTCATATTGCATGTATTGCCCAGCTTTCTTACTTATTTTGCTAGTTGAATATTTAACCACTCCGATCTTCAAATTAATATATTTGTACATTATAGAAATTTAATCCCAGTGATACAAATCAAAGAATCTGTCAAATCAACACTTTTGTATTAGGTTCTGTTTCATGAAATTATAGGAAATACTAAAAAAAAAAAAAAAAAAAAAAAAAGTGTAATACATTTAATATATGCATTAACTTAAGTTTGAAACAGAAGAACATAACAATGAATAGGGCCACTCAGTGTGCTCATACAAAATGATACATATTTCAGCCTGTACAGAACTGAGGCCTATGTGCATTAAGTATGGTATCTGAATCTGTGAGCAAGTAATGGCTATCAGGGGATGCAAAAATAGCACTTTCATTAAAAATCTTAATGAAACCATAGAAATTATGTTCCAAAGGACAACAGTGAGAGTCAGATAAAAGAGTACATCTGATTCTCAGACTGACATTCTATATTCCGTATCTTATTTCTATATTATGGTTCGATTAAATGGCTATTCAGATGAAAAATGACCAGAAATATTTCAGGGCAAAACTACACATAATCCAACTACAGAGAACTGGTATGACTAATAATTTATATTCTCCTTTACTGCTTTTATTAATATTTCTACTGCAAAGTCCCGTTTTTCATATGTACACCACCTTCAAAAAATTTCAAAATATTTACTATAATTCTCCTCAGTTCAAAGGCACACTTTCTGAAATTTTCACTCATGCTAATTTTAATAAATTAAGAGTGAAAATATAAATATACTTCAAGTTATTTCTATTTTCTCCTTTTTAGTATAAATATCTTAGGCACTTAGGCTATTCTGCTAGCTAATTTTCCCTACGAAAAAAAAATAGTTTCTTGAATAACATTGAAGTCAAAGCCGAGGAAAATATAGCAACATAAATACATAATATTAGCTGTGTGATTACTTACGTGTTGTTTTGCCCTGCTGTTTCACTAAGGAGCTCCAGAAATGCTTTATTTTTTCTTCCTGACTAACAGTTCGGTTTTCGTAGCCATGATGGTCCGAGCTTTCTGAGCCTAAAAGCTTGCTGTTTTCTCCAAGTGTGTCAGTTGGAGGGAAAAAAAAAAGGGGGGGGGGGGGAGAAAAAGAGGGAGATTACCTCTCCTTACAAAGCTTGCTTTGCTATATTTTTGACACTGCAACCCTAGAAGTGAGCAGGGGAATCATTAGCAGCATTAGGCCCTGAGCCTGCGAACATTTGACTGTAAGCCGTCCAGCTGAATTTTAACAGGACTAGCTCAAATACGTGAAGATTTTCAAAGTCAGTGGGGAAGGGAGCTCCTGGACTCTCATTATGTACTTTTGAAAATCTTCCCTGAGTCATGGGAACAGCGGTTTGCAAATCTGAAGCCTCTGCTATTTGCTGCTTTTTTTATTAGTAGTATTATTTTAGAGTGTACAGGTAAAAGCTCGAGTTGAAAATTCCACGGACCTGCTTGCCCTGATGCCTCAGGTCTCTCTGAGACGCGCGGGGTTTGCCCGGGCCGAGCAGAGCTCGCAGGGAAGAGCCCTCCAGCAGCCACAAGTCAAGTGCAGACTAGTGGTTTGAGCTGCCCTGTAATGCGCCTTTGCTCGGCGCCTTGAGCAACCCGCCACCTCCATCTCGATCCCCGCCCCGTATGTGAAATGGGGCTAGAAACGCTAACCGAACTACCAGCTACCTTGTGATAAGTCCTGAAAACTCGGAGTGCCGGGGAAGGGGGGAGAAGGGAGGGGGGGCAGAAAATGAAAGTTCACGGTTGCTCCTAGGCGCTGCGCAAGGGCCAAGCGGCTCCTGGCGCAGCTGAACCTCCCTCCGTCAAGTTCGCTCGGCTTATTTTTTTTCAAACGCCCCGTGCACAGCCCGACGGGCCCCGTGCGCCCCGAGGTGGCTCCGGCCGCTCGGGCACGGGCGGCTCTTGGCGGAGCCCCGGGGCGGGAGGGATGGGGGGGTGAAGGGGGGGACGGCCCCGCAGCCGGTGCGGCGGGAAGGGGACGGCGAGGGGGAGGGGAGCGGCGGTTGCGGCCGTTGCGAGCGCGGGATCGGGCCCGGCGGGCCGGCGCTGAGCGCTCCCTGCGCGCGCCACTTTCGCGACGGCGGCCGCAGCCCGGGGACCGTTTGGGACCGTTGGGATCCGTTGGGGGGGGGGGGGGGGGGGGGGGGGGGGGGGGG
>JAYECN010033225.1:0-28930 GCA_035222435.1 Microcambeva ribeirae | reverse complement strand
GCCCGCTGGGCAAGGCGGCGGAGAGCAGCGGGGAGCAGAGCGGCGACGACGAGGACGCCTTCGAGGGCGCCGCGAAGGGCGGCGCGGGCTTGCCCGAGCGCGACGGCAAGCTGAAGGCGGGCGGCCTGGGCAAGAAGGCCAAGGAGCAGCGCTCGCTGCGCCTCAGCATCAACGCGCGGGAGCGGCGGCGGATGCACGACCTCAACGACGCCCTGGACGGGCTGCGCTCCGTCATCCCCTACGCGCACAGCCCCTCGGTGCGGAAACTCTCCAAAATCGCCACGCTGCTCCTGGCCAAGAACTACATCCTCATGCAGGCGCAGGCCCTCGAGGAGATGCGGCGCCTCGTGGCCTACCTGAACCAGGGCCAGGCGCTGAGCGCCCCGCTGCCCGCCACGCTCAACCCCTTCGCCCAGGCCACCGTGTACCCGTTCGGCAGCTCCGCCGTGCCCGCCTGCCCCGAGAAATGCACTGCCTTCACCGGAGCCGCCTCGGCCCTCTGCAAACACTGCAGCGACAAGCCTTGACTCCCGGCCACTTCCCCTCCGGGGGCTTTTTTTCTTTTCTCTATTTGTCTGTCTGTTTTCTGCGTGCTTTTCTTCCCACTGCCATCAGCCCCGGCTTCCTACCGTCAGTTAAGTCTGGGTTTTCTTTCTTGACTTCCTTAAACTTCCAGCCATCCCCTTCTCCTCTTTCCCTCCTCTGTTTGGAAATATTTATTTGAACTCAAACACTTTTAAATGCATTTATTTTATCCTCCTCCCCTCTGTGTAACTTTCTGTAGAGTTATTTCCTTCCCAGCCTGTTAATGGTCCACGAGCTGTCGCGCACAAAGTTGTCAAGCAGTTTGGCAACAGAACTGTGGAAAGGGAGAGAGAGGGACCTGGAAAAGAAACCTCAGAGAGATTTCTTTAGGATGATCCAGCTGGGTAAAAATGCTTATTTTAAAAAGAAAGGAAGGGGGAAAAAATAATCCCCAGAGCTATGGAGAGTTTCAGAAACACATCCAGAGCAGGGGGTTCCTGTGCAGCCAGTGGGAATTTGCCTGTACCTGCAAATCCCGACTGGAAATGTCAGTGGGCCAGCTCACGGGATGGAGGAGCAGAGGGTACTGAGAAAACTGCAGGTGCTTCAGAATAAGATGCATTTACTTGCTCTTTCTTTTAAAACAAAGTAAGAACCCACTGGTGGACTGAGAGAAGCTTTGATTGTATTCTGCTGCCTGCGTTCTTGCCTGCTTCTTGGCTTGGTTGAGTTTTCAGATGATTTTTTCCAAAGCCATCTCTCATGATAAACAAAACAAAAGGTCACTTCACGTATTTACATGTATTCATAACAAATAAAAGAAATGAATACCAGATCTCTCTGTCCTACCTGTCTCTAATCCAGCTGGCAGGCTAAGCAAAACTGCTGCTGAAGTGAGGTCTAAAAGAGAAGACAGCACAGCAGTTCTTTGCAGAGCATCAGTGTGGTAAAGTTAGGTAAATGAAGAAGCTCTGGACATCTAACTCTTTATCAGCAGGATCTGGCTTTTTCTCCCGTTTGTCTCATGGATTTTGAGCACACAGAAAATGTTGCTTAAACCCAGCGTTTGGTTACGCAGGTGGAGGTTGACCTGGTGTGTTTGGGGGCTTTGCCCTCAAAGGTGGAGCTGTGTTTTAAGGGGTCATCGTATGCTTAGCTCCAAGGACACCCATGTAAAACATGCAGGGAAGGAAATCACTTAAAAGCTGCTTTTCCCTTTTGCTTGGTTTTCTGTTGTATCTACAACTTGCCTCTAGACTTGTGTGGGATTTGGGCTGCTTCAATATCATCTCTAAACTAATAATCTCTCGCCAAGAACAGGCTGCATTGCTGCAAGTTACCAAGTGATTCCCACACCGGCTAAGGTTTTGTTGTGGTGTTGATTTGCTTGGGTTTTCTGCTTTATTACGTTTAATGCTTTGGTGCCTTGTATGCTTCACTAATCATTATATAATCATAATTGAGGTGCGTTCAGTGATTTGTGTTCAGCTCGGAGTACCCACCCGATGTCAGAACAACCACGTAAACTGGTACAGTCGCAGCCCCAGGGGCTGGAGCTGTCCATGGCCATTTGCATTAGGGTTGGGGTGTAACTATTTAAGGTTATTAAACCAATTTCCATGGCTGTCGCTAGTGTTATGCTAATTTGGAAAGGACTGCCGTCCCTCTAAAGCTGCTTGTCCGTGGCACTTAATTTTAATTAACACATTTCCAAGAGACTTTTTGTGTTTGGAAAATGAAGTGTGTGATTAAGCCGCATTCATAAAGACATATGCTTAAAACTGGTTCCTGCTCATTTCCATTTTTATATCTTCATTTCGTCTTTTTCTGGCAGAATAGTTTTACAGAACAGCTTATCTGTTTTACCTCTTTCCTTAAAAAAAAAAGCCTTGAAAATATTTTTACAAGGCATCTGATGAAGCTAAAGATCAAATCCTCCTCTAAAAGAAAAATGACTGGAAACTGCAAATCAGCAAAAGTCACTAAAAATTCTGCAAACTGGATTGTTGCTTCAAACTATTCTGAAAACAGGGTCAGTTTAGCACAGAATCATGATTTTAAGATAAATGTTTAATACTGGTTAAAATAACTGTAAATCAAGCAGTTGGAGAATAATTTAACTGTTTAGTTTTCACTGAGACTTGAAACAGCTAGAAAATAAATTACTTGTTTAGTAAGTATGGATTTGATTTTTGTCAAAGACTTGTATTAATTTTATTAATTGCTTTTTAAAATAATTATGAGCAAAAAAGTGATTCCCCTGTAATGTCAGAATCTGGAAAAATCTTGGTAGTCTTACAAACAATTCATGTTCTGGAACATTGTTTTTTAATACAATGATTATTTAACCGTTTTCTTACAATATAGGAGATTTCCTTTAATATATGAGAAAAAAAAGAGCTTGTTCATATTACCGTATCTATCCAGAGACTAAAAAATCTACCTTCCGGGAATCCTTGAAGTATTCAGAAGGCTCTTTTGGGAAGCACTTAGAATTAATTAATGTTGTTCATACTCAGAAGGCTAAAACACTGAATTTCAAATACAGAAGATGAAACCTGCAGTGAAGAAAATTGCATAAAGTAGCTAGCCTGAGTATCGAAGTACTGCTGAAAAGGCTAGATATTAAAAAGGAGAAATGTAAAACTTACCAAAGCGATACTAGAGTAACTCGTAAAACCTTGTTTAACTGTACTTTGCAGAAGTACAGTTCTATTCATTTAAATGCTTAAAAAAAGTCTAATAATAACTCTACCTGCAACAAGCACCAAATTAATGTTAAACAAAGTTGACCACCTTCTCAATTAATTAGAAAGTTCAGTTCTGAGAGTTGTTTCTAGCCACCATGGGCTTTTGCAGTATTTTAACTCTAGTTTTTATACAGAACTGCAACCCAGACAGAGCCCTTCTCGTTTCTTGTTCACAGGAAGGCATCTATTTCAGTGTGATTTGCACTGTGTTTTGTGCTGCTTCTAAAAATGATGCTAAGTGAATGCCTAAAACTGCAGGAAAGAAGGTTTTGTCGGGACGGTGAGGGGAATAAACCAGCATTTATCGCATTTGTGTGCGTGAAATGTCAGCGTTGACCTTGCAACGGACATAGTTGTTTTGGGAGTGAGATCCTGTAATTTGTCATTTGGTTTTCCCCTTTCTCTGGCATAGGAAAAAACTTTGATTTTTGTACTCCGTGTTAGGATTTAACTGTCTGCTTTTGGTTGCCGTTTCAGGGAATATAAAGGATGGGCTTCCTTACACTGAAAATCTTTTGTTCTGCTAAAATACTATTGTAAAATATGCTTTTTTTTTTTTTTTAAGAGAAAAGGAAAGATTTATGGTGTATGCTCAGATGCAAATGAAATGCAAATCATGTATTCTAACTAACTTTGTTTCTTGGATATCTTGGTATGTTCATGCTTCATAGAAAACGCACCAAATGCCAACTTTTAATTAAAGATAATATATTGTTTTCTAACTTTATTTAGTGTTTCTTTAACTTCAAGAATAATCAGTTTGAGGTGTCATAAGGAGGAAATGCAAAGAGGAGATGCTGCTCACCTGTCTGCCTCTGTGAGATACATAATTCTAGTCATTAACCAAAACTAACATTTTACTCATCAAACTCATGTTACTAATACGAAGCTGGAAACTGCTTTCAATCTGCATTGCATCAGTCAAGATTTGATGTTAGCTGGACTGAGCAGCTTGCAAGGTAAAATCTTGTTTAACCAAACGCAGGGGAGCAACAGGTTTGAAGCCAGAGGGCCCGGAAGGCAGTGATCTGCTTTAGGTATGAGCAAAAAACTGTTAAATCACTCACAATTTATAGAAAGAAGTCACGGGCATTGTGTTCTGTCTTGTCCTATAAGGCTGTGTAGCTGCTTTTCTGATGGGAAGTTGGAATATCCGAATCTGGCTGCCTTGCCAGGCTTGCTTCCCTAACTTTACGGAGCGATTGGTCACTGTTGTCGGATCGTGTTCAGGATTGTTCTTTATTTGAAGACAATTCAGAGAAATACATATGTAGAAGATGAAGGATGAAGTGAATGTAGGAACTGACCCTGCCGATGTGTTTCTAATTGGCAGCGTTTCTGGTGAAATGAAGATGGGCTGATGCTCCAGAGCACAGCAGTGGCTTCTGAAACCAGCGTAATTTTTCCCTCTGAAAGACTGCAGAGCACCAGAAAAATCCCTACGAGTTTTATCCCTTTACTGTGTTTGCCCCATAGCCTCAGTGCAGTGAGTTGAATGAAGACCTCGCTTAAAACCTACTCATTTCTCCAGAGCAAACCTGTCTATTGCCAGGTCAGTAGTGTAAGAATCGCGTGCATGTATGGACAGAGTTCCACGCTTCACATCCTAGACATTAAAGTTCTAGTCTAGCTTTCCACAACTCAGATAAATTTAACGTACAACCAAGCATTTGGTGCTCCACTTTCCCTTTCTGCTTTTCTCAGTCTGCAAAGCACTAGGAACCACCACGTTACAACACAATTTGGATATACATCAGGAGCAAATTAAATAGTTTGGCGTTTGAAAAGTGTTTGCATTTTTTTATATAGTCAGTTCTCCTGAAACCTAGTGCTAATGCATCAAAAGCAAGATATTCTGCTTCCTCTTAGCAAAGCAGACGGTTGTGGGTGATCCACATGTACCCTAAATTGTGCATTTCTTTGACACGCTCCCAAGTACAAGAGGTTGGACTTTGCAGCCTATCTGAAATTTAGCAGCAGGATATTTACGTGTTGTTACTCGCCATATGACTTAGCATATAAACCATTGCAAGAGCTGTTCTGATCCGCAAGCGGGGAAACTATTTTTAAAGAATACCATAATATGCCAACCAGTATTTTTAATTTTTAAACCTGCTTTTACTCTGTTATCTGCCATTTGATAGAATTTTGATTAGTACTGCAAAGTGGAAAAGTTTTTTTGTTTGTTTTCACTAATCCTGCTTAATGCTAGAAAAGACTCTGATTATAGTAATTTTAATAATGTAAAATTATTTGTGATACATCTTTAGTCTTTAATCCCCATTGGCATTCCATTCAAAAGGAGATGAAAAATTCAGGGATTTGTAACATTTAAATCAGATATTTGATGAATTCTCATTCAGTTGTTCTCCTATTTGAAATGAAAAAGTACTAATAGATATATAACAAAATATTTTGCTATCAGATTAGTTATATGTTTGCATTTTTATTTTTTTTTTTTGTGATAGGTTGATACCAAGCATTTTCTCTTTACGAGAAGGCATATGTTTATAAAAGAAGATGAAGAAGATATTTAACAAAGCAAAGAAAGTGTTTAAAATGTCTGTTATTCATTTACAGATGTTTCAAAGTATGATTTTCACCGTGACCTTTATATAATGTTTTCATCATCAATATTCACATGAATGTTAATTCCTTTACCTGCTACCTCAAATTCTTGTTTATAAATACATACAGTTTTAAAGCAATCCAATCCTTTAAATCTTCTTAACCAAAATTAAGAACAGTAAAATTTGAATTAATGTTTATTCCCCAATTGATAAACTTTCAAGCATAATTCTCAAAATTTCCTACAAGCTAAATAGACTAATCTGAAGTGTTAGTATCACAATAGAACAATTTGTAGTGGTATTTAGCCAAGTTGTTTTAGACACATATATATACACGTGTATATATATATTTTTAATGTTATACTTTAGGCAGTAAACTTGCAAAGCAAAGATTAGCAGAAGGCAAACCGTGAATATGTGAGATCTCATACAACAGGGAGTGACAACATGCTAGTTTCCAAGCACCTTGCCTGAATGAAACAAATATATATATTTTTTGTATTATTTAACAGATTCTTTTAATTTTAAGCCTCTAATTTCATCAGTGATTGATATTCATTAAAATTTGTGCCATCAATAGTGTTTATATTTGCTTCATTTCTGTTTCCCTGCGCTAGCACTAGCATTGCGTGTGTTTACGTGCATTACTATGGAATTGTTCTCTGCCCATACCCCAGCCTTCCCCAGCTACCAATGGGGAAAAAAACCCTGCCTGCTCTTTTGCCTTAAGTATCTCAAAGGGAAAAATATGGCTGAGCACAAAAACATCACCCCATTTTTTTCCTCCAAGCCCACTTTTGTCTAAAGTAATGAGGCCATAGTCAGTTGGCTCCAAAAAGCGTCGTGATTTAGTGTGACGTACAGCGAACCACTGCAGATCCATTCGGACTGCATTCGTTATTTTAATGAGACAGAGGCAAATCTGTTTTTTGGCCGCAAACCTTAAGATGCAAGCATAATGCGAAATGTTTGTTGATTGCCACAAGGCAACTGACATTATAGATTTTTATCGCCATCATTACGCGGCTTAAAACTCAGCACATCCAAAGATATTTAGCCCCTTCCATTTGCTCCTGCAAATGCCATAAAAGTTGCAACACTGACCTTTAAAAAAAAAAAAAAAGAAAAACAAGAAAGGGGGGTGAGGGGAAGCTTTTTATTTAATTTCTGCCGTTGTTAATACCTCGCTTTGCATCCTAGCGTCTGCGCTTTGTATTTATTCATGTTTTCTCATAGGAGGAGGAAAACCCCCACCAGAACGGCGACGCGGTCACCCAAAAAAGGTCACATTCAGTTGGGCGACAGCAGGACTAGGCCCCCACCAACCAGCCTGCGCTTGATGCAGTATCGGAGGTGACACTGAGGCTGGCACATCTTTGCCCAGGCAGTAATCACAGTAATGGTGTTCCTACCCACTTACCAGCGCTGAACTTTTCCACGGACTGCGGTAGCATTTTCTCCTGTGGTACCAGCAGGGAAATTCCTTGGGCTTGTGTTTGCCTTCGAGCAAGCAGCAACCAATTGATTATTGAGAAAAAAAAATAGGCAAAATTAGGTTACCCTGGTAAAGCCAGCTGTATGTGTGGGCATGTATATAAAGGCACCTCCACATGTACAAGCGGTGCATTTGAGATGCCTCCCCGTGTAGCACACCCAGAAGGGTGCACACATGAAGGAATATATTTTTCCAATGTGTTTTTTTTTCCACTGATCATTGCTAGCATTACTGGAATGTTTATATTACCTTGTGGCAAAACTTTGTACGCTCTCAGTTGACCGTAGCACAGTAATGTCATTACATACAAATCTTTGCACTCCTGAAAAAAATTGCCCTGACCTGCTCAACATGACAGAAAAAAATATTTTTAAGCATTTTATTTGATACTTTAAAAAACCTCAGTGTCTTGGGAAGGGACAGGAGAGGTTGTTGCTTTCCCATCCTATCACCGGCAGCATTGCAGTGAGAACGACACGGGACCGGCGCATCTTCCCTTTTAAAGGTTTACAAAAGAATTGGTCGCATTTTTATTTATTTGCTTGATACCCAATTTTGTTGCTTGGTGCCTGAATTAAGTGTCATGCACTGCGCTATTTGCAGAGATGCCATGAAGAAGTCCTTATGCCACCAATTTGAGATTTATACCACCTTAAGTATTTCTTATCTCCTGGCAGCTTCAGTGTAAAGCAAACCACGCAGCTGACAGCCATAGTGGGTGTGCTCAGTGTTTGCAGCCACACTGAGGCTGTAGGGGAAAAAGATGAAAATCTCTTGCAAAATGTTAAAATGGCTGCTGACTTGGAGGCCCCTGGGTTAATTTTACATCCTTTCCAGTGTCCAAGAAAATACAATTTTACTTCTAACAAATTTTCTCCCCTCGGCTTTTTTCCTCTCTTGCCTCAATCAGTTTCCTGAAAGATTTGAGGACAGAAAACACTTTAGTTACAGGAGCTCTATTACTCCTAACACTCCCTTTTGCAATCGGATGTGGCACTGGATAGAATAATCTCGGTACGGGGAGGCTGCACATGCTAGGTGAGCTCCTTCCCCATCACTTGACTCCTCTTGCAAATGCCTGCAGAGAGAAGCATGAAACTTCCTTGATGCAGTTTGCAAATACCCTTTTTTGGGAGGGTGAGAAGCATAGCAAAGAGCTACCTGAAACGCTTCTCTCCGTTGCAGATGTTTGGGGTCCTTCTTGCCTTTTGTTCCATTAAGAGCAAAACCAAAATCCCTTGTCGTGCAGGAGGTTTCCCTTTCCTTTCTGAGCTTCTGTGCGCACTTGCTGGGTCCAGGCTGCTGTGCAAGTTCTCAGTCTTGCAAGTAACCTCTGCAAATGCTTTTCCCCGCGCTTGGATTCTGAGTCAGCCTGCAACCATGATCACTTCTATAAAAACCTGTACAAAATTAATGTTGCCTGCTTACATGCACGTCTGTAAATATTCACTTGTTTTTGCTTTTGCAGCTAAACCGAATACAGAAGCAGCATCTGATTTTTAGCGGGCTCTCTCTGCCTTTTCCCTCCTTCTCCAGCTGCCCCGAGGCAGCGACAAGATCAAGGCCTGTGCCCGTGGCCTCACGCTGGCGCCGCTGACGTGTGCCCTGTGCGCAGCCGGGGTCCCGCCGAGGACGCCGCGGTGGCCGTGTCACCTACGTCACCTCCCGCTTCCCTCCGGGACAGCCGCAGCCGATGCAAACAGGAGGTGCAGCTGCGTTTTGGCTTTTTCCGAGCCGTCTCTTGCTGCCTCACTAGCCTGAGGCAACTCAAATCAGCCCCGGGGACCTGAGCGGAGAAACATAAAGGTGGCTTCAAGCCACTTTTGTTCTGCAGCCCTCGTCTTGAGCCACAGGGGAAAGTCTGGGCTGGGGTTTGGGCGGTGCAAACTTGCCCTCTCTGCAGCGCACGGCTTTCTGCTCATTTTTTTTCAGAGCTTCTCTCTACCTGCTCTTTGCTTCTAGCTCTGCAGCAGCCGAGACGGCAAAGACTCCAGCCGGGAGCCTGGCCCTGTCGTAAGAAACGCGGACGTGCAGCAGTGTCATCGCAGGGCTCTGCTCTGCTGCGCTCCCTGCGTCGCTGGCACCGGTCACCCCGCCGGCTGCCGCCTCGGCCAGCGTCCTGCACAAAGCTGAGAGCCCCGGGAAATGCCTACGACTGATACGCAGCGGGAGGAGGAGGTGGCAGCACTGCCTTCACCACCCTTTCTTTTTCTTTTTTTTACAGGGAAAACAGGTGCTTCAAGCAGGCATCACGTTATTTGTATAGTCACATCCCTTCTGTAGCCCAGCCTTTGGTTTTGAACCTGCCCCTTTTGCTCTCGCTCACCCCACGGTGCTTTTGCTCAAACACCCGCATTTCCCCTCGGTTTGACACCCACCCCTTGGGTTTCCTTCCATGGAGATGATCCCTGTAATGCACCAGCTCTGCCCCAGCATCGCCCTGCTGGTCTCAGGGAGCCTTTGCTTTCTCTTTTAGGAAATGATCTGAAAATGCTCCAGCTGAAAGGAAACATATATAACCAGTCCAGCCTTATAACCCGTCCAGGCTGATTGGAAACATCTGATATTTTTACATAAAGAAAAATCTCCCCATGGTTCTCTAATGAATTTCAGTCCATTTCCTACCCTGGCCTATGATTACTTTTCTGCATTATTCCAGTTGCTGGTCTGAGATACTCTGTTTGATTTGCACCCAAGGTTTATTTCAATCTTGTTTTCCATTCAGACCTGATTTTACTCCAAGCTCAGGGTTAGTTTGGACCAGCTATTAAAACTCAGTCTTGGTTTCCAAAATAGAGTGTGGTCCTTAATTCTGAGATCCAGACACGAATAATTCAGGACAGACTGGAGACCCACTGTTCATTTAAACTTGTTCCTCCCAATTCGGTGATCTGGACTTCAGTGTCTGTCTAGATCACAGGGGTCATGGACAGAGTATCTTCAATCACTGAGCAGTTTGAGAGGGAAAATTCTGTTTCTTTCCTGTCATTCTCTGCCTCTTCATTTTCCCTGAGAAAATCTCAGTTTATGGAGCAGTTTTTCAGATTTTGCGTTTGTGAGGCAGCACTGTGTGTCTTTGTGCACATGAGGACAAGATAATGGAGACCTATTGGGGGAGAGAGAAAAGATCTCATTAGAAAAGCACAGCTTCACAAATATGATTCTTGCATACGAATCATCTCACCCACTCCAGGCCAAAAAAAAAAAAAAAAAAAAACACTGAGAGACAGATTATATTACCTAATTCACCATCTGAAAGTTAGACCACTAATTAAGCTTAGGCGGTCTCCATGCTGAGGGATAATAGATAACCATTTCCCGGGGGAATTCATGTCACCATAGAGTCGGACAAGTTGCCTTCTGGGGACACTTATCTTTTGACATTGCTTGAGGACGCTACACAGGTAGCTTAAAGTAGGTGCCTGGTTTTGAGGCAGCTAAACCTAGGCTTAGCTCTTAGCACGAGAGTTTAAAAGGTTGCAGTTTCTTGGCATTTACAGTAACCTGGTGCTCAATAACAAGCAGCCTGCCAGCAGTGAGAATAACCTAAGGCAATGTGAAATTAAAAGCAGTTTTCATTAAAGCTTCCAAGTGGAAGTATTTATATGTGTGGGAAGCAAGATTGGTCACCAAATAACATGGGATAAAAAAAAAAAAGAGAGAAAGAAATCCATGAGCAGGGGGAAATGAAGTAAATGGTGCTGACAAGCCTACAAGTCAAGCTCCTGAAGGCTGCAGCAGACGGTGTCTGTGGTCGGTACGTACGACATCCAGATCAGAATGCTCTTCAGGAGGTCTGTTGGAAGGAACTACTGCATAATGCGAACTGAACTGATCACACAAAATATTTGAGTAGCTAAAGTCAAATATGGTCTTCTCCATTGTCCTGGAGTGAGCTGAATATAATGCTATTTCTTGCAATATGGAGATGATGCACGCTGTAAAAACCATCCAGCACCAATACAATGAAATAATAATGTAGTGAAAAGTCCAGATTTTCACTGGAAAAAGGAACTACACATATAAAATGGCATTTGGTACCTGAGAATATAGTAATTAATGGTGCATTTCTGGAATACGTAGTATGGCACTGCGTTCTAGGTGTACATCTGATTAATGTAATGTGAAAGTGGCCGAATGCAGTATGTTATTTGTCCTGATATATTCTGGAGCGTCTGTGAACAAATATGCGGGAAGCTGTGAAGCTGTCACACTTTGTAAAGGCAGCTCACAGGTTACAGCTCTTCTTGCTCCACTTCTAAAGTGCGATGCTGTTTATAAACATTGTTTTCCCTGGGCAGCACCTTTGCAGCCACTGAGAAGATTTTTTAATTGCAGTCTGTACCTCTGCTCAATTTTAAGCAAGGCAGCGGACAGGGCAACCCCACTGGCCTCTATTTTTCCTTTCCAAGTTTGACAACAGCATTCCCTAGATATCTATAGGAAAAAAGCCTTAACGTCCCCCAAACCACAGCAACTCGGCCCTCCCGGAGATTATGGATCCTACAACTCAGCGACGGAGGGAAGATGGAGAGAATCACTGTGTTTAACTCATGACTACTGCATTTTTCATCCTTACAAGGACGTTAGATGCAATAAAATGAATTCTGGTGGAAGCATGTGTCTCCCTGAAGTGGGCAAATGATAGGTTAAGAGAAAGCAAATGAAAGGTAAGATTAATAGCATTTATCATGGCAGATAGACTAGCAGTTTGCTAATTAAAGATGTTAGAACATAGAAGCAGCCAAGGATCAGTGGCTTTTAATGAGGATGTTGTAGGGTGATTTAGGTCTAATTTTCTGCTTAATAAGGCTGGTTTAAAAAGTAATTTTGTTGGGATGTGACTCTCCTAAACCTGTTCATTATCAGTGATGGGACTTCACTTCAACACTCCAGGAAATGTTGTGTTTAATTAATATTGTGTCGGCAAGTGGATATGCTGACAGATGAGAAAAAAATTGATGAAGAACTTTCAAGGACATTGACTTCATTACACAGCTTCATTATAGCCTGAATAACTGGCTAAATATGTCATTGGAAAGATAATGTGCCACTTTCAACTCTTCTGTGTGTGGTGTTCATATAAGCAAGCAGAGTATATTTTCAAAATAACTATTAATGGGTGAAGGGACCAGATCTACAGCATTTTGTCATGCCTTTCTGTTCTTTATGAGATTTCTAAGTGATAGTGGACTATTTCAAACAAAATAGGATAGATTATTTACATTAATTTATCAACCATTTGGGAAAACTTACAACTTAATAAGTGACATTCTTCAGTTTTGGATAAGTCTCCCCAGCACCCCTGAGAGAAGAGTAGAACTGGATTGAAAAGACTTGCATTTTTCAGCACAAAACGGCATCATGAGTGACACCAACAGAGCCATCAGGACTCCATACAGCTGTTGATGTGGACGTAGTTGCGTAATGCAGTCCCTTGGCTAGCAGCATTTGAAACCCTTGATCTTCTATGTGCCCATATGCTTGACTATAAATGTCTGGGTTGACTGTGACATACTTAAGTGTCCCAAAGGGTCCTAAATACCGTTTTTTCTAAGCAGATGGAGTTCACTTTTGGCAGCTGGAGTGAGTCACAGGAGTTTTGCAAACGGACAAGGAAGACCCCCTTAGTCAGCTGAGGTAGTTGCCCTCTTCTCCTGCAGCATCTCTGCCCCTTTGAGTAGGGAGTCTGCAAACACAGACCCTCATCTTTGACCTGGCAGAGGTTAAGCTATAGGGGACATAGTTAGGGTTTCATAGTCACACTATGAAACAATTAAGGAAAAAAAAAATGCAACATTCATCCTGCCCTCCCCGAAAATCTGATGCCCCCAACACCTTGTGCTTCGAGAAATGCAGTAAGATATCCGGTGTTTAGGGAAAAGGAAGGGACTAATGAAAGGAATCAATCTACATCCAGGTTTGCTTCGCCGGTGTGTGTGTAATGACCTCCCTAATGGGCAATCGCAGGATTAGAGTTTAAGTATCGCACGAGGGCAGCTGTCAGCACAGCCGACCGCTGCCCGGCAGCAGCAGGATGTGTTTAGGCTTCCGTGGATCAACCCGCTGGACAGAAGGTGCCACCGTTTATCGGTGGTTTCTGATGGAAAAGGCACCTTCGGAGGAGGGCAGCAAGGGCCCCTCGATGACCGAGGACGGTGCTGGTATCGTGCTGCCTCCAGTAGCCAGAGTTTCCGAATTGCTCAGTTTTCAGCCAGTTTTTAGTGACGTGACAGGCATAAACACCACGTACTGGGGACTATTAACATCACTCCGTTCATTCCTTCCTATTAATTCCCATTAAAAATGTTATTGGCCAATAAGGGGTTAATAAGCACATAAATGAGGCTCAAGGCATATTCTGTGGCTTTAGCAGAAAACACATTTCTTTCTCAAGGGCTGGGATAATCCTCCCAATCCGGGTTTCCACAGTGCTTGGCGAGTTCGGAGACCCCTTGGGTCACAGTAAGAGCTCTGGGCCAGCCCTCATTGAAACGGGGTGCCCAAGGCAGTGGCTTCGCCCATGGGATCCCCTGTCCACATAGGGCAACCAACAGCTGCCGATGGAGATCACTGTGCGTTCAGGTCCTGGGCGTTATCGCATAGGTCTAAGTCATGAAAGACGCCCACCCCCTTATTAGCCACTTTGTGCTGATTGTCCCCCGTAATTTAGTTGGTCACTTGGCATCCTGATGAGCTGCACCCACAGATAATGCTGTAAATTATTTTCCAAAGACTTGCAGAAATAGCGGCAGGACTTGGTCGTTGGTTTTCTGATGGTTGGGTAGCCAGAGCTATCACAAGGAATTTTGGTCCTTGGTTTTCTGATGGTCACATAGCCGGGTAGCCAGACATATCACAAGGAATTCTCCTAACCTACCGCTCCTCCCTTGGTGCGCAGAGCTGTGCCTTCCCACTCGCTCACTCATTACGCTCTTCCTTACCT
The DNA here is from genome assembly GCA_035222435.1 of Microcambeva ribeirae. Lineage (NCBI taxonomy): Eukaryota > Metazoa > Chordata > Actinopteri > Siluriformes > Trichomycteridae > Microcambeva > Microcambeva ribeirae. The sequence continues at coordinate 14,644 of JAYECN010033225.1, read as the reverse complement.
ATTTATCTGCACTTAATTGCATCAGTTATGTGCTAGTGCTGGTGCATGCTCGGATGTAAATTATGGGCAGCCTATGGCTCCCTGTTCTCTGCAGATGTCTTGCTCCTAATAGCTTTATCTGCTCTCCTTGTGTAAGTGATGAAAGCCGGGATGTGCACATTGATCCCAGTTAGTCGTCCGGAAAAGGCTCCATCTGCGCTCACTCGCCGTCCAGCCAATTTTCAGGGCAGCGTCAGCACCTCGTTGGGATGCCGGGACCCGGCATCCTGGCCGTGCTCTCAGGACTGGGAGTTCAGTGTGCGTCTTCTGAAAAACTCCTGTTCTTTCATTTTTTGGGGTGCCAGCCCCTTGCCCAGGTGTAACCTCCATCTGCACGTCGTGCGCCTTCCTCCTGCTCCACCATCACCGAAAAAACAGGCGCCTTCCACATTTGGCCAGCTGATACCTGCTGCAAACAGGAGCCCAGATTTGCTCCAATAAAAAGGCTTTAAGGAGGAACAAGGTCGTTCCCAGGTTAGCCCAGCTAATAGGCACATGCCGAAGTTTTCCAGAGCCTATTAGGCTCAAACTGGGCTGAGATCCACCTTTGCTCTGCCAACATTTGGATGGGCTTGAGCAACCAAATGCTCTTAGAAATGTGGCCATTTATAGGCTCTGTCCTGAAAGCAGTGTTGTATAATGCAGTATAATATGGGTGTCATAAGATATCTCTGAGTCCAATATTTCACCTTGCAGTGAAGCATCAGCATCAGCTCCCATCCGGAGCAGTGGAAGTAGAAAATAAGACTTTTTTTCCCGCAAATCCCCAACGGGTTTCTTTTTGGGCAAGGACTATGTACATTAATACAAATCATATTTTATGTTAGTCACAGGACACAGAGATAATCAGAAAGCTATCTTCATAAACAGAGGGTTATTCATAATCCCTCACATGGCATTTCAATTATCAGTCTGATGACGATGTGACATTATGGATGAGGTTGTGATTAAATTTTCTTGTGTAATGACCCTAAGTAAATCTTTGCAATTTTCATTTTGCAGAGATTTAATATAGATTGGTGGCCTGTTGTTTGGCCCCTGTTTAATCCAAAATCGCTCATTAAATTGGGACCAGTAAACATCTGATGATTGCATTTCATGGGCTGAGCTATGAATTTAACATATTAAATCTACATTCCAGATGGATATAAGCATCTGTTCTCATTATGGTTATTGGTGTTAATCTGAAACCCTGACCTGTTTCTCCTAACATTACTCATATTAAATTCGATAGCAAATTCTAATAGATATTGGCAGGAGGGCAGAAGAGAGTTAAAATACCTTCACGTGCACCTAATCCGCTGAGGCTAACTGCAGAAATTAGGGGGCACGCTGAGCTTCCCCCTTGTCCTTGCAAGGGACATGCAGAAAAACCGCTTTTGCTTCCCAGCATTAAAAAAAATAAACAAAAGAGAGGAAAAAAAATCCTGGTAGGCAATTTTATTCGACTAATCACCAGGTATGAGCCATATCTTAGCAAAGCAGCATGCACCTTACTGGGAAATCTGGTTTGTCATGAAATTGCAGCAGCTTTGGAGCCAGCGTCTTGCGGGCAGCACTGGCTCAAAGTCACGTTAATCGGTGACTTCCAAGGATCACGAGGAGGAAGGTGCTGGTTACGGGACTGCGGAGAGCTTTTCCACGCTGAGTGATTCATGTTTATTGCAGCCCGGGCATTTATTTATGAGATTGCTCGGTGTAATGGGAAATTTAAAATGACACGCATTGTATTACAGGGAGGCTTAGCAAAATATTATCTCTCTGTTATTGTAAATCAAACAATTCTCAATGTCAGCTCGGCTCACCTCTGCTCAGAAGCAGCTTTTCCAGAGGGCTGTTTAGGGCCTTACTTTTGTCTTTTTTTTGATAATTTCTCAAGCAAAGCCGCTCTCTCGCAGCCCGACGAGGGCAATGGGCTGCATGGGTCAGTGTCACCGGCCGCGTTGGGGACACCCACTAAAACCTCGGATTTTCTCAAGTCTTCACAGCCAATTTCCTTGTGTGACAGTCCAGTTCAGTGTGAACCAGATAGCGAAACTATCACCTCACTGGGCTGGATATTCCCATCTGCTTCCACAGCGCTCGCTCCGCTCGGGATGCTCCGAGCTAGAGACGGAGCAGCCTCAAGGGTGGACAAGCTCCTTCCTTGGGAAGAAAAACAGAGGAAACCATTTCCTATTTTGAAGGAGCAGAAATAGGTATCTTGTGTTTGCAGGACAAAGGGAGAGGAGAAGTATAAAAGTGGTGGTTTGTATTTCAGCAGGTTGGGAAGCGCAGAGACCCTAACGCACCCTTGCCGATATGAGCTGAAACGGGGCAGTTTGGGTGCCTTTAGGTATTAGCGTAGCAATGCACAGTAAGATCTGCTGGGTATTAGCGCATCTCAGACATGCAGAAAACTCAGGCAGGGTCCAGGCTGCTGCACTAAATTTGCAAGGGATAAAAAACCCTCAGCTCTCAAACACTGCAAAGAGACAGAAGTAAAAACAGCACTCGGCAGCATTTGGTGGGTGGAAGTGCCCAGTGCCATCCTGCAAAACCTCCCCGCGCCAGCTTGTCCCGCGGCCACGGAGCATCCGAAGTTTGGAGCACCTCGGTGGGAAACACCTCAATTTAGGGTTATATCTCAATTCGGCAGCCCCAAAACATTTCTTTTTGGAGTGGATAATGCTAAGCAGCAGCTCCGAGGAGCTTCCAGCACAACGGCCCCAAGATTTTAATTGCTTGTTAACTACTATTGTCGCAGGCGAGTTCGCCGGGCTGACCGCCCGACATAAATCACGCGTATCAGCCCAATAAATCTCCTCCCGCAATGACAGCTCTGCAGACAGCACTAAATTAGAGCGGCCGCGGCGGGGACCCGCGCGTACAACCCGCCGCCTGCGAAGCGGTGACAGATCTGCCGGGCCCCAAACACTTGGCATTCTGCTAATGTCTGTCATTACCGTGATGGATACGGCCCCTCTATCACCGGCTGCAGTCGCCCGCGTTTGCAAAGCTTTATTAAATTACCACGGCTCCCAACTGGTATCCGGCATCCGAGTAAATGCCCAAGAGCAGCCAGGGACAAGCGGAGGTTTTCCAGCTACAAGGACCTCAGGAGGACGTGGTCCCCCATATTTGTATATATACGTATATATACATACACATACCTACATACATACATATATATATATATAAAGATGTTGTGTTAAGCTTGCCTGCTTTCTTGCCCTTTATGAAAGCTGCAATAATAAAATTCATCTGCAGTAGGGAGTCCATATACACATATATATGTATACATATATATATATATATATATATATATGTATATTTTGGCCCATATAGGGTTCACAAGGACCAGCAGGGCCAAGGGACTTGCAGCTCCTCTGAATTCAGTATAACTATGAAAGTTTAGGGGCGTTTTTGTTGGTGATGTCGCAGAGAGGGCTCTCCCAGTGATGCCCTTGGGAAGGTCCCTCTAGCCACTGTGCCAACAGGTGCCAGCACAGCCTCTTCCACCCCGCAACTCCCCCCTTCCCGGCCACTTCTCGGGAGTGCGAATAGACCGCTATATTGTTTCTATAAATCCCCTGATATTATCTTTTATCGGCAGCCGTAAATGTCCATATTAATTAACTTAATGGTTTTAACTGCAGTAATGACTTTGTGTTAAACTCGCCCGCTTTCGTGCCCCGTATAAAAGCTGCAATAATAAAATTCGTCTGCACCGGGGTTTCTTTTTTTTCTTTTTTTCTCAACTTCCATTGTGCTGAGAGGAAGTGGAGCCACCGCTCGAGTAATCCACGTGCCAAGACCAGAGGACAAATCAAGGCCAGGTCGAGCCACTTTCCTTTAAAAACAGAAGTGCATTCAAATTTGGGAAGTTTTGGATCAAATCACTGATGCAAGGGAATCAAAACCTGGACACCACTTGAGTTTTTCCATATGTTTTTGCTAACAGACCAGTCAATCAGGTTTTTCACCTTCTCTCATCTGTTCCCATGCTTATTTTGGGTCAGGCCATAGCATCTGAAGGAAATTTGGGCTTGTTTGGTTTCGTTTTGGAATATCCCTTAGTGCTTGGTGATGGAGGTACTGGTTCCTTGGTAAGACAGAACAAAATACTGCCCATGATGTGAGTGCCAACAAGTATCAATGAAATAGCTACAAAAATACATTTGCTTCCATCCTGCTGAGGCTTGTGCACAAGAAAACTTCATCTGCTGCAACTGGAAAGGTGAAAAAAGGGAAATTACCAGTAGGGAGGACAGGGTTGAGGAGGGAAAAGGAAAACCTTAACTCCGTAACGTGATGTCTGTGAATGGTTTACCGGTTCTGCTAGAACTGTGCCTGAGCGGGTTTTAGTTTTTCTCTGTGGATTTAAAGCAGCGTGACCACCTTTGCCACCTGTGGGAACCGGCTCCAGCTGATACCTCACCGTTCCACGTGTTTTCCCCAGTTTTCTGGCACTCAGTGTTTAACCCCTCCAGAAAAGTCTGAGATGCCACCCAGGGGTTCCCTTGGAGGAATCCTGCTGTGTCTCCAAAACTGGGATAGAGACTCTAAACCAGAATTTCTTGGAATTTAGAAAGTGCGATTTTCCAGAGATTTCCCTGGCTCAGCAGAGGAAGACTGCGGAAGCCATGCTCATGGCCAGAGAAAAGCTTTCCCTTGGGGTAAATTATCACAGTTTTCCAAAATCGGAGCCAGACTTGGAGAGAAAAAAGCCAGAAAAAGTTAATCTTCCTTACCAACTTCTTTAGGCCTGGATCCTTTTGACTCCTGAGGTGCTGGGATGAGCACAGGAGCCTGTGGGATGAGGGCTGCAGCTCGGAGGCGACGCGGATGCCGCTTCTCCGGAGGGAGCCCCCGTTATCCCGCGAGCTCTATGTAAATATTTTTAAGTGGCACATCTGTCTGAATTACAGCCGTGCCCTCCTGGATTGCTAATTGTAGGTTTTAATTCAGCCGCAACGGCCGGTTTACATAAATTAGGGAGCTGGCAGTAAGCAAGCTTTGAGGAGATGGGATATGGATTTAGGAGGGTTTTTCTCCCTACTTCCAGCAGAGCTAAGGCCTCTTCCTGCAGCTCAAATCACTGCAGGAGAAAAGCAGGGAGCGAGTCAGCTCTGCCAGTCAAAAGGACATGGCAATATTTCTCTTTTCTCCCCATCCAGGCTTGCTCAGCTCGCACCAGTTGTCTAATTGCCTGAAAAATATGGTCAATGTGTCCATACCGTCCCGTGCTCCCAAGCAATCATGCATTTAGCAGCACAGCCAATGAATCGATGCAGCTATTCCAATGGCCGGGGAGACAGGATTTGTCCCAAATCCTATCAAGTGGCCTTGCTTGGATGGATACTTTGCTATGTGCTGGCTAAGGATACATAAGCAGCAAAGTCAGAGTTTCTTTTAGCAGCCAATGCTTGCAGAGAAAGTGTTTTTGCAGAGGGTTTATAAAAGGGTTGGGATCAGGCAGGAAGAGTTCAGCACTGGATTCGGATTAAAGGAAAGGCGGAATATGAGGAGGACAGACTGAAATCTACTGAGATCATCAATCTGTTTGCATGCACACATGCTTAAACTGTGATTGTCTAATTAGCTAAAATAGTTGCTGCAAGCGTATTTTGTGCTCTGACTTTGTCTTGTCTCAATTAGACACTTCAGATTTTCTGGCGAGCTGGAAAACAAGAGGGCTACATCACCTCCTTAAAATATACCAACCTCCAAAAGCTGAAATTTAAAATGTTGCATTTGGAGAGTTTTGATATAATGAAAGTCTGAGATTTCCCTAAAATGCCACATTTTTTTGCATTTTACGAAAAGGTGTTTGCATGGGAAACCTTGATCGCTTGTTACCACTTTCCACTCCCTCTGTCCCGTCCCAGACTGGGCCGAGCTCTCCGAGGTGCAGATCCCGGCCTCCTTTCTCGCCTTTCCCAGCACTGGGCGACGTCTCTTGCAGCGACGATGTCCTGATCCCCTTCCCCTCTGCACCTTGTGTCCTCGCGCACGCCACGCTGAGCCCTAAGCCAGGTATCATCTTAAATTCCCGGGTTTAGGACCAACTCTGCTGAGCAGGGCTGCAGGCAGCTGTATTTTTGGCCCTCTCATTCCACCATGGACATTAGGAATGATGAATTTCACCCACTTCTGCGCTGCTGGAAGCGCAGCCAGGCTGGTGCAGGGCTGGTCCAGGCTGGCAGGGCCTCTCCATCGCTTCAGCAGATGCCGGAGCAAACGCGCGTGCCAGTGCTGGAGAACCACGAGCGACGCGCGGAGCTGAATCCAACAACCAGACTTCCCGAAACAAAAGCTTCAGTTTTTCACCCTGGCTGGCTGCTACTTTTTCTGGAGTCACTCGAGGGCCAGGTTGTAGTTCTGTAATTGTACAGGGCTGTCATCCTCATAAATATTAAACACCGCTTCCAAGTGAAACCACAGCTCCTTTTGTCGCACAAAGCGATGGATATCCCAGCTGAAACCATTCTGCTTCCTTGCTGGTGCCTGCTGAAAAGTGACTGTGGTTCAAAATATTTATCAATGCTTTGTTGTATTGGGAGAATGCTCAGTGACAGATGGACACTCTCTTTAAAACCTCAACGTATGCAAATCTCCATACAAAAGAGCCCAGGATGTTTTTAATATCACACACTTGCCTCAGGACATGTTTTTAAATCCCCATTTACCAAGGGCCCTGGCTTTTTATCAGTCAAACGCCTTAAGCGCTATGTCAGTGTGGACATCTGGCCGCGTGTTTAAAAAATTTTTTATTTGCTAAAATATTTAGTGATGTTGCAGGGATTTTAACTGGGGACATCAGGTCTAATTGCATATGTTTCAACCCAACTGCTCAGAGAGGAAAAGCCAGCGAGGTAGCTGTTCGGGGCAGTTTGGAGTAAGCCCAAAAAGGGGAACCCAGTGGGCCGGAACCAAGCATTATTCCTATACCTAATGCAGGGGCACAAAGAATTGGGGTTAAATACACTGAAACAGCTCACCGGGATTATTTTGATTCCTCCCTGTCGCTTGATATCCGGGAGAAAGTTTCCTAGCAATGGGTGAGTGTTTGAAGAGCATCACTTTGGGGCTGTGCCGGCTGTTCAAGGAGGCTGACTTGGACGAGAGGTTCAGGGCTGGATGTGCTGCCTGAAGCACCGGTGGGAAGAGATGACCAGGAATGAGTCTGAAGTAGCAGATAGAAAAGTGTTGGGACCTCAGGTTTCCTTTAAACCTTTTATATTTAATGCAGAGCCACTCTGGCAACACCCACATAGCAGTATGGTGAGAGAACCATGGAAATTCTCCCAATTACTGATGCTCACCAGCACTTAGACTGTGAAAAGGGGTTATAATTGCATGGACATCCTGAAAATCAGCTTTGCTCTGGTCCAGCTATCCCAGCAAGTGCTCTCCAAGGAGACCAGCATGTCAGGAATGAGGCAGGTCTTGAGCAAAGACCGTCAAGTGGCAGCAAGGCCGTTGGCTTGGATCCTTCCAGGGACGTCAGTGCTCCACGAGCGCCCCAGCTCGGTGCTGAAAGCCCTTTTGCTCTCAGATAGTCATCTTTGGGCTTTAAAGTCTGATACGTAAGAGTAATTCCCAACCTACTATTTATAGATATTCCATAGTATGTCGGATAATCCGCACAAGAAGGATATTCCACCGTACGCTCTGTGGAAGCGGGAGCATGGGGTGATCATTGCTCAGCCATTACGGCCATTCTGCTCTCAATTAACACCCACGTTATTAGGAAGCTGCCATGTGGGAGCTGAAACGTTGGGCGTGTTTGTTGTCCATCTGCAACCAGCCTGAAATTACTTGGAGAAATCAAAGTTTTGTGCCCTCATTGCTGATGCTGAATTGGAAGAGAGTCACTTATCAGGGCTGTTAACCATTTCACTGCTGTCATCTCCACTGCTGAGGCCAAACGCACACGGGAGGGAAGGGAGGAAGGACCACGGGCACCTCACTGGGGTCAGATTTGCAGGTAGGGAGTGACCCAGCACTTTGTTTGAGGGCAAAAGTTTCCTTTCCCTTCATTCAATGAGAAAAATCAACCAGAGGAACCAGCTCACTCTCTGACCCTTTGTCTCGTGTAGATGTGATACCTGCTTTTTATATCACTGCATTATTCATGTTTACATTTGATTAACTAAAGCCCCTTGGGGTTTAATGGTATTCAGCACAGATATATCAGCAGACCACAAAGTTTCAGGTCAATATGTTAGGATGGATGAGGCCACTCTCTCTAGAAAAAAAAATAAAATAAAAATGCCTTTTGGACTGGCTGGGGAAGCTGCGTCACTCCGTTTCTCTTGCAAAATGTATTACTTGTTATGAGAAAATCTATCTGGTGGAAGGGATGGATATTAATGCGAAATGTGGTGTTGTGTGTCCGATGAAGAGCAGTGAAACCGATGTTCTCATACCTGCAGGAAAAGCCAAGTGGCGCCACGCTCGGATCCCAGCTCCAAACACGACCAGGGCAGCTGCTCTGCTGGAGGCCCAATAACCTCCCCAAGTCCCGGTGCCGGGAAGGCAGCGGCGCAAAGCTGAGGGCAGGTCTGGCCACACCACCTTTGGGGACGGCTCTAAATCCTGGCGCTCAAGGGTCTTCTGTGTTCCAAAGAGCTGTTCGCTGTGTTCACTGGGAAAAAGCTTGGTTTAAATGGGATTTATCAAAACTCTTTTTTGCCTGGGAGGTGCATAGATATTACGATGCCTAAAACCCACAAGAAGATGTTGCTGGATGACCCCCATCTGACACCCATCCTGCAACAGCAGAAAAGGCAGAGACGTCTGCAGGGAGTTTCCCCGGTGAGGAAAACCCTTGATTTTCCCCGTTTTTTCTTCTGGAAGTGAGAAAAATGCCAGGAGTGGCTGCAGAGCCCCCAGTAGGAACGAGACATGGGGTCAGGGCTGAGCCCCGAGCTGCACTCACTGCTCATCTTCCAACAAGAAGGTGGTGCAGCTCTGCTGCCATTAAAGCTTTTCAGCAACCACCCCAATTACTTCCTGTTTTCAAACAAAAAAAAAAGTTATTTTTCTGCTGCATACATTACTTTCTTTGTGTCGTGGACTGTCTTTGCTGTGTTCCTCCAGAGAGCAGTTGGTCACTCTATTTCTATGAAGTATTAATACCCCACCAGTGATATTTATGTACCCAGATCATTTTTTTTACCTTTAGATGTTCAACAGCATGAATATTCTTATTTTTTATTTAAAACTAATTTGGAGTTCTCGCTCTCCAAGGGCTTTCTAATCACCAAAAAGTGCCCGAGGCGAAATCTGATTGACAGGAAAACGTTGTGGCTTCTGAAAAGTAAATTGGCTATTGACAGAGCAGTATACAAAGGAAAATGCTAAATGCTTATTATTTATGAGCTATTAGGGAAAATGTTATTAGCATCTGTTTCCCACATGGGCAAAAACACCTGTCAGACATCAGGAAACTATAAAACGATGCACAGTTAATAGTTACTTTGTTTAAAAAGTCATTAAAATTGAATGTCAGCTAAAACTTAGGAAAACATTATTCTTCAAACAACTTTTAATCTCACAGTTCAAAAAAAAAAAAAAAGAGACCTTGCCACGTTTTAATTTCTGGAAGCAGAAAGGATGAAGACGTTTGATTTGGAAATGATGACACAAAATCTGGTACACAACAAACAAGGCATTAAAAAAAAAAAAAAAGAAAAGGAAAGGAAAGGGAAAAGGAGAGAAGTTGATGCCCCTGCTGAGCCTCACTCAGCACGAGCACAGAGCAAGGTCAGGCAGCCACTGAGGTTCCTGATGGCATCGCAAGGTTCGGGTTTCACACCTGGAAATAGGAATAAGGCCAAGATACCCCAGCCTTGCAGATATTTTCTCTTAGACCATCAAGGCCCTAAATTGGTGAGGAGTCTAAATTGTTGAAGAAAATTAAGATTTTCAATGTTTTTGTTTTTTTTAACCCAACAAGCTGAACTCTTGCATTAAAAATCTGGAGAACGAGAGGTTTTGATTCTTGTTTTTACAAAAGTGACATCTTATTCCACCCAAGCTTGATTACCTAGGAGCTGTTTTCCCCTTAAAAATTCACCGATGGGTCCCCAACGAGCCTTACGTGGAGGTCCAACCACATCTCCATGCTGAACCCCCTGCAGCCTTTTAGCAATCCCGTATCAGCAGCAGTGGCTAAAGCAAAGTCTGTTTTTTGACACAGTGCGATGGTGACACCGTCCCCGCGAGCCGGGTCACAACTTCAGCCCGGGTTGTGAAACGGAAGCCAAGGGGCCTTGCATGGAGGAAGGATTTGAAGGTGAAAATATGCATCCAAAATATGTCCGAGCAAACACACCAGCAAAATGTGCACGCGTCAGCCTTAGCGATGAGCATGGACCATCTTCCCACAACGGACCAAATACCGGCCACCGCGAAATAAATACAGCATTTATGCACGCACAATTTGCATTCGCACCTGAGCGGAAATTTCAGCCCCAAGATTCTGCTTCGGGAAGCAGAATAAAGATCTTCGCAGTGACCCCTCGTCCCAAAGTCACCCCTGCTTTTACCCCCAGGGAAAGAGCCGTTACTGATGCAGGACGCAAGGACAAACCCCGTGTGACACTGGTAGAAGAGCCGGAGAACTGCAGCGTAAAATACCACTTGCCAATTTTAATTATTTAATGGTATTAACTGCAATTAGAGCTCTCGGGGTGATTCACATGGTTCCCTTCCCCAGTTCCTCTTGCAAAGTTTAACTCTTATCTCCAGCCACCTCCTGCTTTCCCCAGACATCTCCTGAGGGAAGAGGAGCATTCCCAGCCTGGGAGGCTGGGGAGATGCCGGGGGCATTCGGCATCCATGGCAAGAATATCTTGGTTTAATGTAAAATTTGTGTAAAGTAGTAGCCCAGAATCTCTGCTCTGGTGAAACTCTCTTGATGACGATGATGTTGGAGCAGAGGTTGCCCACTCAGCAACATGGCAGGTGGAAGAGCGCAGGTGGGAAGGAAGGAAACGCTGCTTGGCTGCTTAGTTTGTTATTAAATAAATGACCATTGCTCTCCAGCACTGGCAGCTCCAGCTCCCAGCTCTGGATCCATAGAGCCCTACAGACCTCCAGCACCAGCAGCATGGAGCTCCTGCCCGTGCCGTGTCCCAGGCTCCGCTGTGGCCTCACATCTGTCCTGGAGATCCCACTCTGTGGAAAGAGCAGCTCCTTTCCCATCCAGGGGATCGGACACCAATATTTAACTTGGAAACTTGCACTTTGCCTCCTTTCCCCCTAGCCAACCTTCTCTCCGCCGAGTCCTAGAAGTTAGCGACGTCTTTTGTATTCCAGAGGCCAAAGGGCCAAACTTGCCTTTAATTAAAATGCATATTCTTTAATTAAAGGCCCCATAACACATGAAGGGCATTCATTGAAATACGATGTGTGACATAGTCATTACCCTGCTGTTAATTACTAATTAATGAAGCTATTTCAATTAATAGCTTCCCCACTGTCACTCTCACTTTGACAGGGCTCCGTGCTGAGAAGCCGTGCTGGAATCACAGGCGATCATAACTCCTGGAACGGCACCAAAAGCCATCGCTGAATATTCATGTCGGATGACTTTAACACTTTTCAATTAAACATAATAAAGTAAAATCTCTGTCAAAAGTGTATATCAAACATGTGTCAGCTTTTCCCTCTCCCTCTGCCCTCCCCGTTCTCATGCAGCTTGTCAAAAATAACTAGAAAGAAGTGGGAAAAGAAATATATTTTTTCCCCTTTGGCATCCCATGCTGGAGCAAGGATTCTGGAGCAAGCGGTGCATGGGCAGGTTGACCACCTGTCCGAGCCGCATTTCCATGCTGTCCCCCTTTCCCTCCTTTTCCCATGGGAAACCTGTGAGGAGAACAGGCTCTGGGGAGATTTCCCAGCCCTGTGCAAATATCTGAGCGCTCAGGAGGGACATTTTGCTCCCACCCTTGGAGGACTCATCTCCAGGGGTCAATCCCTGCCTGCTTGGAGGAGCAGCAGGACAGAGCTATTCGCTGTCCCCGGTAAGAGATATCGGTCCTAAAACCCTGGAATCCTGCACTGCACTGCACTCTCTCGGGCGCCATCTGGTTGATATTTGACTTGGGAAACTTATTTGGAAAACGCAACCAGCCTTCTCATTGTGAGAGAAATTTTGGTGGAATATAGCCATATTTAATCAAAAAATGTTTTGTTTCAGCAGTTGTTGTTTTCAAGATTTTCTGGAGCGGGGAGGCAGATCTTTTAACAGAGAGAAGATAATTTACAGAAAACAAGATACTAGAAGAAGAGTAAAATACTGCCCAGATGTCCTTGTCTCTTAGGGACACTGGGATGCAGAGAAGTCTTATATGACGTGTTGCAAAAGCAGCCTCTGCTCTGCCCTGCAGAAGGGCTGTTTGCAAAAGTGGCACCACCAGAGGCAGATGACGAGGTCAGAACTTAGCAGAAAATTTCCAAGGCTGGGCAGAGGCTGTTTCTGAGCGCTCCCTTCTGCTCCCATAAAACCTCTTTCTTTATTATTCCTTTCTTCTCCGTTTTGCTCACTGCCGTTACCCAACCGCAGAGTTTACGGGGAGACCTGCTGATGCCTCCGAGCGGCACCGAGGACCATGGAGCTTCCCATGTGCCTGGCTGGAGCTAAAGGCAGATCTCCAGGGCCTCAATTAGGTTCAGCCTCCCCCTCTCCTGGGATTCCCTTTGGCCTCTTCTCCTCGTTTACAGACCCCGCTCCTCCTGCATGTGGGACAGGCCCAGGGGAGGCAGGTTCCCTCCGAGCCTCATTTTTGCCCTCCAAAGGATAATCCGGAGCCCTGCGTTGCTGTGAAGGATGCACAGATTGCTCTTATGCTGTAATAGGCCCTTGATCTGCCACAACTGCAAGGATTTTGCAGGCCAAATTAATTAATTAGACTGGCCCCTCATTAGCCCAAACACTACGCCCTGCTTTCCAGCAACACTGTTATATGCAGGGACTTTTATCAGGCTTGGCTGATGCCCGTGGTGCTTCCTCTGCTTGACAGATGTGTGTGAAGGTCCATTTGGTTCTGTGTTAGCAGAGCAAAGAAAAGGAAGGATTCCACCCAAATTCACTCCCCAAAGCACTTCTATGGGGAATTTCTGCGGTGTAAAGACACTCCGGTGCTGGGAATTTCATCTCTTGCTCTTAGAGATGCTCCTGCTGTCTGCAAAAGCCGTGAACACGCTGGGACATTCAGAGGGAAGGATGACTGAGATCTGAGATGCCCATCCCTGGAAATAGTAATCCATCAAATGCGGGGGAATCTCCTGGAATAATCCTCCCTAATGCACGCTCAGGAAATCAATTCCGTGCTTTAGTCTTTAATCCAGAAATCTCCAAGGAGGAGGAGGGAAAGGTTTGAGAGACACCATCAAAAGAGAGCAAAACCTGGCTGTGAACTGAAGGAGAAGAGAGAAGCCGGGCTCTGAAATTGGCTGTGAAGGATAACAGGCTCTTAGCAGCCTATAAATATGGGCAAGGCCCTGAACAAGGCCACAAAATGCCCTTTGTTACTCATATTGGAGCTTCTGGCTCTGCATTAAACCTCTCTCTGGTCTGTCTGGTCCCCTGCTCGATAACTATGATAGCAGTATAGCAGTTGGCATAAAACCGGTATCAGAATAGCCGGTTTTGCAGCAAAAGTTCTCTGGTTCCATTTGCATCCTGACCAGTTTTGTCCATGTCCGTTAAACCTGTGGCTAAAACATCTCAGTGCTGCTCTTTCAGCTGTGGCTTCTGCCTTAAACCCTTTAAAATGTAACTGGTTCCAGTCACGTTTATCTTTTAGCTCTCCAAAGCAGTTCGTGTTTTTCAAATCTAAACCAATATGAAGGAGTTCAGAAATCACCCAAGAGTTTGACCATCTTGAGGCTCTGCAGGTAGCTGCTGTGTTTCCAGATCTGGGTAATTTTCTCCTAACTCAACCCAAAGGAGATTTACCGAGTGCATTTCTGAAAATCCTGAAATGATCTGAGGAGCTGCGAGGTCACTTGCTACGTGATGCATCTCAAAGGGCTGAGTCGACAGCTTGGACACAGCAAAGCTAAAGCTTCTCATTCACCTCCTTGCAGGGACATGAGCTGGGGAAACGTTCTCATTTGGAGGTGAATTAAAATCTCCCCGTAGTTTTAATCCTCAGAAATGCATCGCTTAACTAAGCAATGAAATAAATTTGAATTCTGCATTCCCAGATGTTTCCAGGCACAAAATCACCATTGGACGGATATCATCGCTCCTAAAATGCTGCAGTGTTAACACCGCTGGACTGGAAGCAGAGCTGGGTGCAGAAGGGCCTTTTTTATGCTATTTCTAGAAATCTGAGAAGTGGTTACCCAACCAGAGAATGTCCAACTCACAATTACCACAAAGTCATTTATTATGAGCTATTCCGGAGAGCAATTGTGTGCTGCAAAACAATCTCAAGTTCACCTCGAATCGTCAGTGACGGGTGGCCGAGGATGCATTTCAAGCCTTCGCCCCACTCCTATTTGCACATGTACATGGAAGACAGTACAAATTAGCCTTTTTTTTTTTTTTTTTTTTGCCGGCGAGTTGGTAGGGGGGAGGGGACGGAAAAAAAAAAAAAAAAAA
>JAYECN010033123.1:0-28934 GCA_035222435.1 Microcambeva ribeirae | reverse complement strand
GCTGCCGCCGGGGCGCGGAGCCTCGCCGGGGCGGCAGGAGCTGCCGCAGCCGAGGGCCGCTTGCCAGCCCCACTGCCGCCTCCGGGCTTGCCCTGGAGCCGAGGGGCGCCCACGGCTGCACCAGCGGCCCCATCCTCTCTTCAGGCAGACAAATCCAACTCCAGTTTTACATAGGATTCCTGCAGCCTTATGGCAAATCTGGTGCAATAACAGCCTTCCAAAAACAGGACCTACAATGTCATCTGTAATGTCATAAAATGATGACTAACAGCTTCCATAATGCTCATCTGATCTGAGGATGAACACGGGCCGACCCCCTTCAACTAGCCCTAGGATTAAGCAGCTCAAGAAGGCCCACACTGCAATGCCAAGCTCTGCAGCAACATAGCCAATGATTTGGCATCACTGGTTTTCAGTTTAACAACACACGGAAAAGTTTCTGTCATAACAAAATACTCAGGCTGCAAACTGAACCCTCCAAAATCTGGAATTGGCATCATTAGCGAAGTACGTGCCGAAGTACCTGTGCCAGCATCCATATGCATTGCAATAAAGTCTTAATAAATGTTTGCATATAAAATAAAACAGTTGTGACTTAGACATGCACTTAATCATTACTTTTGTGACTGCCAAGATACCAAATAGAAATAAGCATTAGCGGTGGCTGAAAAAGTCTAGGAAAGACAGGACAGCTGTTCTGAAATTGGGCCCTCCTAGGGGCAATCTTCATCCTACTAGAATAAAGTAAAAAAGCAACTGCAGAAGATGGGGGAGGAGAAGGGGTGGGCGGTGAAAATTTAGAGGCTTTCGGTAGAAATTGGCTTATGAATAATACCCTTAATTGCTACATACTAGTGTAAACAGTCTTGTCTTGTTTCCTTTCTCTTTCAGGCTTATAAAAGAGCCTATCATTCTAAATAACTACACATTACATGTAGCGCTGACTTCTGTTTTAACTCTAGCAATGTTGGGAATAACAACCTCAGGAAGTTTGTTGCCAAGATTTTTTTTTTTTTTTTAAACTATTACAAAGTCCATAGCTGTTGTTTCAATCAGAAAACTGGCACAATCACTAAGTGTTTAAAAATATACGATCTCCTAACATGAGACATCAGCATTTACAAAGTACTTCACGTATTATGTTTTTTGTTGGCTTTACTTAGGTATCCTAAGCAAGGAGCAACTCAGCAACTAGCTGCACAAAGTACATGGCTCCCTTACTGAGGACTCTTAACTGGAAGAGATCGTTTTATTCAGGTCTCCTTAGAACATGCAAAAGCCTTTCCTTGACATCACATGGGTTAGCAGAAGGAACTTGGAAAGAACACTCTATAAAAAATGTTGTAAATAATGAGTAATGCTACTCTGTATGATTTAAATTGTAAAATATTACAGGGGCAGGTACTCTTAAGCACCTTTTTAAGAAGCACTTAAGTATTTTCTTAAATGATTTGTTGAACACTTACACTAACAGATGCTGCCAAGTCGTCCTGTGCAGTGGCTCTGCTACAAAGCAGAAGCTGTAACTGGGGCTCAACGTCTAGGGACTGCAGGACAGTATTAGCTGTACCCGATGGCCTTGGGGAATATTCTGCCTGTAGAGCAGAGTGAGGAGATACACAGAAATTTTGTGAGGTTCTTTATCTTCTCACTGTTGCCTACTTTTACAATTGCAATGTCCAGTGCAAGTTCCTGTGCTCTCCTTTTATTTGTAAATGGAAACAGGCAGAAGCAAATTCATTAATCGTACTTTTAGGGCGGGACACAGGACAAAGGCTCAGTTCTCAGTAAGGACTAGAGTTGAAGAGTCTTTTAGAAACCAGCTACCTCCTCCCTACCCCCCAGAAAGCATCCCTAAATATATCAGTCTAAAAACATACAGACTCTGCAGGAATTGCAATTTTCGACATCCCCTAACTCCTCCAAGTCCAAATCAACTACTAATACAATGTACAAAAGCATTTCTCAGAAGGAAACACTCTTTTTGTATCTTTTTTTTCCCTCGGACATGGACCTATTCCAAAGAAGTATAGTCATATATTCATTTGTTAAATAAATAGAGGAAATGGTTCTTCCAAATGTGATTGTGATTCCAATTGTTGCTCAAATTAAATCAATACATTCTGTTTGGAGAGCAACCAAGCCCAGAAAATTTCAACAGAGAAAAGAAAGTTTTGGAAGCTGTCTAGTTCAAAAGAGAACTTCATGTGAAATGCTGCTGTGCTTCGATTCAAGTTTGCAGTTGGGATAGAAAGGGCAAGCTAGCTATCACTAGAAAGCAAAGGCACATTGCTTCTTTCCTGGGCAGCATTCCACTTGAGTATCTAAGCACTCACTAGCTTGTACTCACTAGACGGGATTAGAAACTACTTCCATTTAATAAATCTGAGCAGATTTATTGACAACCTTTGTATACATAAGGCTGAAGTTGGAATCCATGACAGAGGCAAAAAGCAAAATGAGAGTTTTTAAACCCAAAAATGCTAAAACAGCCTTCCTGGGTCTAAGCACTAGTTTAACATAAAAAAAGGATGATGCCTATCTCTGTGGTCTTGCCACATTATCAAATCCAGAAGTGCAAGTCTGATATTTTTCCTCTGCCTTCCACTAACCCCATATAATTGGCCCTGTAGCTTTGAATACTCACATGAAATGTGGCAGCACTTGGCTGGAATCCCCTTCTCTGGTTTGGAGTATAAAGTTGCACGCAAGTCTTCCACATCCCTGCAGCATGTCTTAACTGTGGGCTATTTAAGGACATCTCTTTCCTGATCACTTTTGTCAAAGCTGTTCCATTACACGTAATTAAATATTTGCTGGTATGCAAGTTTGAAACTGATTCTCTCCATTACAGAGAATGCCTGAACTACTGGGTTTTTTTTTTGTTTGTTTTATGTAACTTCCCTAGTAAAGCAGCCAAAGAATTGTCCAGTTTGTGAAACATGTGGGGTCAACATGTGGGGTCAATGTTGGACAACTTGCTTTCACACGCTGTTATCTACTGCTGATATTAAGTACCTAAACTCTTCTCTGTAACTATCTTTAGTTGATTTTGATAAGGCTACAGAAACTTGCAAGACCAAATAACTTGCAGGGAAGACAGTGTTACACAATTAAGTTTTACACTTTGCCAAACTACACTGTCCTTTCATTTTGTTTAGGTGGTTTTTGCTCCTTTTCATAATAAAGCATCTGGGGCTTTAGTCTTTGAAAATACAATACTATTTATGGGAAATAAGAAAATCTTCTAACTAAAGGTGAAATCCAAGAATTTTGCCTGCTGAACAAAGAACTTTAAGGATAGTTTCCATTTAAAAGGAAAGAGCTGAAATTCCCACTACTTTAAAATAGAGCTAATTTTTATTTTTTTTTAAAAGCTAATTACCAGTTTCTGAGAATCCCAAAGCAGGAAAGGACTTTGAAAAGTCATTTACTCCAGTCCTTTGCCATGAAGCAGGATTAAGATGATTCTGTTCTGTATCCAGAGATGGACACTACAAAACTGATATTGATATTTCAGAGTCCTTATTTTTAAAAATTTTGACAGAAAGTACAGCAAGTATTCAAATAGACAAACCTTTGCATCTTGTCATACCCGCTATGACTTTGAAGGACAGGTTCTTCCCTTTCTTTAACATATTGTTATCATGCTTCCCACATCATCATTTCTGTGCTTTAGGCTACAAAGAACCAATTTGGTCAGCTGTTCAAAGGGCACAATTTCAGTATTTTTTTTTTTCCCTATCCTTCTGAATGTTTGAATTACCACAATTAAACATGTTAATTCAGTTACACTTAGATTATTTTATCTACCTATGAAACAAAATAGGAATATACTTTTAGATGCAGATACTTATGGTTACTCTCTTTGTATTTTTGGGTCCAGAATTAAACAAGGAGGAGCTTCTGACTCTCTCATATATATGTTTAGGAGTATAGATACCTTTAAAAGTTTAGCCTAGCACTCTTTTTAAAAATGATATGCTCAGAAAATTTCAAGTTATTAATTAGGATTAGGATCTAATGCTGCTAAATCTTCTGGACACAGAGAACATGACTTATGTTGTATCAGTCAGGTGAAGATGAGCAAGAATTCTCATATGTTTTCAACATTAGGGTATTCACAAGTAATTCAGGAAAAAAAAAAAAGCATGCATAGCTGTATAAATTGCCTACTTATTCTAATAACTATGAATTACTTCCCTACTCTATTTTAACACTAACCTGTACTTAGCAAAAATGTTGATGCATTCTTAATGGCTGATGTCCCTGCCTGAGCCATTTTAGATGCTGGAGTAAGCCATGTTCTGTGCATCTATTTGGAACATAAGGATTTTATCACATTTCCACTGGATCTTCAATAGCGATAATTTTGAACAAGTTATATTTCTTACTACCTTAGGAAAGGAAGCATAATTTATGTAATTAGTTCTTTAGTTTTCTATAGTTGGAAGAAAAATAATATAAAGATTGAAATTGATTTCCTTGCCCCATCTTTTGTAAGAATCAACTATTTTACACATGACCAAGTTCACTGTCAGACTTGACCTTAGCCTATTCTGGCACACTTTCATTTATCTCTAAATATCATTCTGCAGGGAGCTCCCCAGAGCTGGGCTCTGTACAAAATTGTTGGGTATTAAAATTCCTTGGATTTCATCTCTAGTGAAAATTCTGCCTTCGTGAAGATGGGGTCTTTATTCAGCTAGTTTAGATATATGATCTAAAAGAGCTTGTTCATCTGTTTCCTTTATTCTGCTGTCATGCTAAAGATCTTCTGAAAAATTCTCTCTTTTCTGCCTTATCCTTCTTGTAAAAAGGCCACAAATATTCAGCTAATTCCTTTGAATGCAAGTCCTTCTCTGTTCCTATATCAGGTCCTGAATACATTTCTTAATTCAGTCAGAATTATTAAATCTCTGGAAAAGTTAGGAATTATGATTTCAACATTACAAGAGCATACGTTAACGCTTTGTGCTAACCAGAGTCCTTTGACCTCAGCCATGACAGCTTTGCTTCTTTACCCATTTTCTTGATATTTAGTTGCAAAACGCAGCTAGACCATTACCAGAATTATTCTAACTGTGACTTGCCTAAAACCAGCTCTTTCTGGGAATAAGTCTTTAAAAATAATTTTAACTTAATTCTTTTGATTTTTGTGATTTCAGTGCTTGCTGAATCATTCTTATGAATTTCTTCATCACGATAATCAACAACCACTCCACTGTGGGGACACAGCAGGCAGCCAAGAAGATGTCAAGCTCCTCCCATAGACAAGACGCCTGATTTGCCCGTCCTCCACGGCCGTCCCCGTAGGGTTGTGCTTGAACAGCCCACGCTCGCTCCACACCCCACTGCACGTCCTTATTCTGCTGGCAACAGAGCCGGCCTTGGGAGTCAGTGCCACCTTCCTCTGCTCTCAGCCGTTCATTCCATTCCTCTGCCCATTCTCTAAGCAAGCCTGGATATGTGGAAGTCTTAACAAGGCGGCCCAGTGAGCAAACAAAGAACAAAGCCGGGCGGGTAAGCCAAGCTATGAGAAACTCGTATGTGGCAGGAATGTGAAAATTATGATTATGTGGATAATAAATGAGAAAAAAAGTTAGAAATCTTAGATTTAAAATTAATTTTTTCTCTTGAAGATCAGTAACGTATGGCCAACTCCTTAGGAAATAGATTCTTTCCCTAAACACACAAATTCAGGCATCATCGTCCAAAGCATATTTCAAAATATGTACTCAGTACTATTAGTAGAAACCCTTTTAAAATACCTTATCATTAAAATGCTTCATCATTAAAATAAATTCTTAATCTAAATGAGGTAACTAGATACCAGTAATACTAAACATCTTAATCTAAACAAGATAAGAAAGTACTTCTATCACTAACTCAAGGGCAACATTTTGTAAATAAACAAGCAAAAAGATCTACTGCATGTTTGAGCCCAAAATGACCTGGGCAAAGACCCACTCATTCCTTTTAACTGTTCCTTTTCTCCTTTGAAATTTTCCACAGATTTTCCATATTAGCATGCTTAATCCAAACTTTGACAAAAACTATCTACAATTTTTCTCAAGGTTTTTCATATGTTGTGATGTATATTATTCCTTAGATTGTTTTGAATTCTCTCTTATATTATCTAATACACTGGAGCCCATTACATGAGTTACAGGCAAGTCTACAACCATCACTTTAGTCAATATATCCCCACCCGAATAACAAAGCCCAACCATGTCCAACTAAGCAGCTTATATGTGGGGATGACATAATGTAAATCATATGCATATAGAAATACAGAGACTTTAGTACAGCAGCAATATTTATAGAAACACAATGAAAAAATGATTCGAAAACTTTTGAAATGGGTAATCAGAGCCATTTGCCACTGTACAATAAACTAGATGAACAAAACAATGAAGAAGCTAATGAAAAAGTATCATCATGTTCTTTAAGTCTCACACATCCCTGCATCCTGCATATCCACTATTACTGGTAGGACTCCTGTCACATCAGGGGTTTGACAAGATTGGGGTCTTTTATAGAGATTAAGAAATCCACTGCCTGATAGATGTTGTTCTTGCATTCCAAGAGAACAGATTCCACTACTTTGGAGGGAGTTGTATAACACAGAACAGGAAGGGATTGCAAAGCTCCAAAGTCTTTTTTTTTTTTTTTTCCCCTCCAGATGGGAGATTTCATAATCTTAAAGAACAGAGTGCCTACAGAGTCTTAGGCAAGGAAAGGGAAGAGTGTAAATGAGCAGATTTCTCCCTGCCTTATGAACGTCTCAGCAGGGGCCCTCGCTGTCTGGAGTGTCTCCCATTTTATCTGTAGAGAAATTAGGTGCTTGCCCTGGGGCAGATATCTAGCTGCTAAATGCAGCTAATGCTGGATGCGAAGCTGCAGCCAAATGGAGTGCATCTTCCTTGTTTACAACAGGCACTAGAGGAAGCCTAAAGGGACTGGTCCCTTGGAAATTAATAGATGGAATTTTCTTCACAATTAGATGGCTAGCATAACTCCTACACTTCAGCAGAACTAATTTCCACTAGCAGCGTAAGTGAGACTAGAATCCTAATAAGAGAGTCTGCTGACCACAGAGCTCCACGTCAGATCTTCAAGAGCTGACAGCACAAAATGGTCACCAGCCACATTATGCAATGGCTGCAGGAACTTTCACTTCCATCTCTGTGCAAGAACAAAAATACAGAACTGAAGAAGAATCTGGTCTTGACGTGTGAGGAAAAAGTCAAGAAAAGGACTACGGGGTATTACCTCATGGTAAAACATAGGGACATAACTTCCTACTGCCTAATATGGAAAGGAAAGGAAGAAAAAATATAGTACATAAAAGCTTGATACTCAATGAGAGGTTGACACTAAATAATTCCAGGATATATATTTTAAAATAAATGTATATTTGGGTTGGCTTTTAACTGGACAAATTACAATACTCTAAGTTGTCAAAAAATAGTTAAACCCATGCTAAGTTTATGTAATTAAATGAATTAATATTTTACTGTCTTTCAGAAAGCTAGACTCTGTTTAAACAGCTGCAGCCACTGCACTTGAAGTGGAAGATAAGAGTTTTCCCATGATAAACAATCTGACAGTAACTTCATGTTATTTAGGGGTCACTGATGCAGTTCGACCCTGAAGTCCACAAAGTCATATGGCAGCCTTGGGCCTTTTTCCTCATGCGCAGTTAACCAAGTCCTCATTTTTCTTGCCACTCCCCTCTTGGAGCAGAGGAAGTGATGGTCCTTTCCATCATCACACAGCACAGCAGTGCCCAACTAGCTCTCTTCTCCCCCTCCAGCGGCCCCCAAATCCGGGGATGCACTGACGTTACCGCTCAGGCTCTGCGCAGTGCGGCCATCCCGGGAAGCGTGCGCAGCTCAGGAAGGACGGCAGCGAGGAGCAGGCTGCCACTGCCAGGGTAATTGGGACCGGCTGCTCCCGGCCACCTCCTCTTTCAGGAGTAATTTGAGAGCACACAGTGAATGAGCCAACGTCTGGATGAATTGTTCTGGCAATAGAAATAGCTTGAACTCGGCCACCTGGAGCCCCTCAGCCCTTCCTATCTGAAAGGTGTGCATCTTCCTCTCTTGGAAAGCAACACGGACACCTCAGGGTGACAGGCAAGGAAACAGCTCCTGGTTTTGGCACGTAACTGCTGGGATTCACCCAGGGAAAAACAGGAAGAAGGATGCTGCCCAGTCCTGAGGGCTGCTGCTTTTTACCAGTGGTTCATCCTTGCCAGGAATCCTGTTCTGCACAGAAACATTCCACTCATCCTTCAGGACTTTCCCAAGAAAGAAGAGGATTTTTTCTCAGCCTCTCTTTGAGATTCCTTGCTTTCTCCTCTCCATCGCAGCTTGTGCTCCTACCAAGCCCACAGCTTTTCCCTCCTAACTAGCAGGAGGGTTCAGGGCTCCTGCCTTCTAGGATACGCTGCATTTAGCACTTGGATTCCCTGTGCTGTGCTCAGGCCTTACCAAAGAAAATATCCCAAGCTCCAAGCACCTTCAGAGAGCATTTCTGCATGTTTTTTTTTTTGCCTCTGTGACACCCTAATGTACCTCTTGACTCTCTCCCCCTGAGGGACAGAGCAATGATACTCTCCCTAGCAAATTCATAATAGCAGTCTCCAATGTGCCTCCCAAAAACCATTCCACAAAAGGAGTTTATTCCCAGCACAGTTGTCTGCTTTTTTTCTCCAGCAAAGTCCCTACAATAGGCAACTTCCAGTGTCTTAACTATTTTGTTTCCTGTCTTCTCACTAAGGCAGCCTTAAATGGCCCAAACTCTGTTGTTTCAGTGGAAACAACACGGCTGACACCAGCCAGGTGAAGGAAGCGCATGAGATCTGTCTGCGGAGACGCTGAAGTGGATGTAGTCACTGAAACCAAGTGACAGAGGAAGCACTCTGGAAAGAGAGATGGGGACAAAACATGTTGAGTAAAGAGCAAAAGAAGCTTGCTGGAGAAGCACCCAGCAAAGTGAGCTGTTAGCTAAATGGCCAATTCCAACATGGGATCAATGGGACTAGCAAACAGGGATTTGAAAGAAAGAAGAAGAAACAGCTAGGTCACTGTAAAAGAGACGATCAGCTATAGCACCTGTCTGGGACCATTCTAGAAGATTGCCCCACTGTCCTGACAAGAATCTCTGCGTTGCTCCGTGTTCTGGTTATGCCTCCAAGAAGGAAAATTTTCATTCGCTAAGCAGCAGCACCAGACATTTTAGCTTTGTTTCCATCATGACGTCAAGACAGAAGTTACAGATCTCAGTCGAAGCTACTCCACTTTTCATCTGGCCCAATATAGCAGAACATCTCCCTCTGCCTTGACCAGAGGCGAGACAATGTTATCCCTCGGTGCCTTAAAAAGCAAACATCTGGCCACCCTAGCCAGAACTACTTAGTCCTCCGTCTTCCCATTCCACCACTTCTCATTTCCTCTCCTGAAAAAGAGTATTTAAAAAGTCTCCATTCTCCACAGTGTTGGTAGTACATGCATTTCTGCCTCCTAGATATTCCACTTGATGTAACTGAAAAGGAAAGAGAAGTAAGCTTTTGCTAATGGAATCAGTTTGCTAAAAAAATCTCATGTGCTGCCTTTTCTCTGAATTTGGCATGACAAACTGGCCACAGTTCCAGGAGTGTTTACTTGGAACTGGCCAGATTTCATCTTGATGGTTGCTTGTGATATACTCGCTTTGTTTTTGTCTGCCTTTTGCACTGCATATTTTTCATTTTAAGAAATGTGCTCTAGTACGCAGATCTCTGCCTGACCACAACAAAACCATGCCCAGGCTATGTTCCCTTGCCTCCCTACTCTGAGCTGCCCAAAGCAGGTGTAAATATGAATATTAAGGCATAGCATCATGGTGCCACCTCCGCTTTACAGGAAGCTTTTATTTTATTTATTTTAAACTGACCTTACATAAGGCTGTTCAAAAATCAGGGGCCGGGGGCTTTACTTGGTCCTGCGCCGCAGCGAGCGGCGCTTCTCCCCGCGCCGGGCCCGCCTCAGCGCCGCGGATCCGGCCCCGCTCCGCACGGGACCACTCCCCGGGAGGACGCCGGCTGTGCGCCCGGCACCGGGGCATCCGCGGGACTCCCACTGGTGCCTTTGCGGGGCAGCTGCCAGCAAGTCACAGAACACAGAGACCGCCGCTGCCGAGTCCCTCTATGTTTGCCTGTCCTTCAGGCTGCGGCTGTCCTGCCACAGGAAACTGGAATACCAAGAGCTGTCCGAGGAGTCTGGCTAGTCCTTGAAACAGAAGAGCAACTTGTGTTTTTAAGCACACATTTTCCCTTCGCTGACTCTAAAGGGGTTGTGGTGGTTAAGGTGTAGTGGACCTACACCTGTACATATACAGGGTAGAAGAACAAAAATATTTAGACATTACTGGAAAAAAAAAAAAAACATACTGATTACAAAAGTAACTCTTTGTGTCCAAATCTTCCTCTCATTTACAATTTACAAGCAGCTCACAGTGACCTTCCCAGCAACTGAGAGCAGAAACAAGCCCCAGAACAACTGAAAGTTTTCAAAATTCAAAATAATCTAAATTCCCAGCTGGCCAAATGGGAGATGTTCTGTAAAATTCAGTACATTCGCACTGACACACAGGTGAAAATTGCCTGCCCATATTGTTTAATCCTATAGCCTGGCACTTAATTAAAACATAGCAACCCAAATGTAATCTTTTTGCTCAGGGGCTGCTGAGACTATTCTAGTTCCCGATTCCATGTGGAATGAGTCAAAGCCAGTGATCCTTGGAAAAGCTGCAGCAAACAATCATTGGGCCTTCACATTTTAGAAATGTTTTCATATCTCAGAGCCTCTTGAGAAAAAATTTTGGTGGTGCATTACTGTCACAATTTTTCTTTTTTGATTAATGTAGCAAATAATCTTACACTTTTTTTTTTTCATTGCTTATAAAAGTGAGTAAAAAGTATGGAGAAAAAAAAAAAAAAAAAGAGTCCCTGAGTAAAAAGCAAAGTAGAAAACAATTCTTGTTACAAAATTAGTATCATTTGAAATTTTCCCTCTGGTTGCTGTTAATAGGGAAACTATTAGAACATTAGGTCAAAGGTCAGGAAACAGCAGGGGCTACACTTTAAGGAACTTTGCCATAGTGAATTACTAGATTTAAATTGAATTATTATTGGAAAACATGTTTTCTATCTCAAATAAAATCACCTTATCAGGAAGTCTAACCAAAACCAAAAAGATTCTAAACCCTGGAACAGATAGGGAAGTCTGGTCTTGTATACACCCAATTTAATGGGGATTATTTCCTGAAAATAGAAGCAAGTCATCTCTACTCTGACAACTCATTAGCAAAAATAAAACTGTTTTGGTGAAGAATCATTGCTCTAATGGACTACCACAATTTTTACTCATTTTCACAAATCAGAAGCCTGTAAAAGAGATTTTTTCATCTTTCCTCCCTTGCCAAAAGGCTAAAAAAAAATTACCACTTTTGCACAAGTGAGGGTTCCCTCCGCACTGGTACCTTAGAACCTATATAACCATAGGACAAGGAAGTCCCTGTGCACAGCACATAATACAGTAAAATGCCTGCTTTTTGTTCTGAAATATAAACCCAAACCATAACTTACATAAAATCCTAGCTCTACTGACTCATATCCAGGTTTTCTCCAGGGCCGAGAAGAACATGCACAGGGCTCACACAGCTCAGCCTGCAATTTTCTATTGCATACCTGAGGGGCACCACCCAGGACTTTACCCTTAGACCTCCGCGAAGCTATTGTGCAGCCAGGATCACTTAAGAGTCTACAAAAAGTAGCACAGGTAACAATATCAGTAGTTGGCCTTGATTGCATTCAGTGTTCAAAATTTGTCTCAGCAAGTTAACCGGACATAACATTCAAATTCAGAACCACTTTGTTTTTTGTTTTGGCAAAGATCCTCTGAATGCTGCCTACCTTCATTGGCAATTTCATCCATAGTATTAAGTACAGGGAAATGCAGCTTCCTATTTGTCAAACAAAAATTCATTGGGCATTAGCTATTGTTCTGACCCCCAAACAGTGAAACTTTGTTTCCTCAATTTCCATTCAGCTTTTCCAAAGGGAATACACCTGTGGTCTTGACAGGTGCTCTGCATGCTATTCCTGGTCCATAGAGATCTCCATGGATTAACTGTGCATAGAAATGCTCATCTATAAGACAGGCAAGTACTGAGCTTATGGCAGAGAAGCAAACAGACACTAAGAAATACTGCTTCCCAAAACTCTCTAGAGGAAGAAATATCAGTTAATCAGTCTTATCAGTTAACCAGTGTTTAATCAGTGTTTCACTTCAGTAATCTCACACATGCCCACACAGTATATAACACACAGGATAGAAACTGTTTACAAAGAAGAGGCAGCAGAGCCCATCCTGATCCAGCATTGTCCCCAGGGCTAAGCAGGAGTTATATAAAAGGAATAAGACTTCTTCCACCCTGCCCAAATTAAATCCAGCCAAATACCAGCAATAGTCTGTTTAATCTCAAAGGAAAACATCAGCGGATTAAAGAGAAAACAGACATTTAGAGTGACCATGCTTACATTGCTCGAAAAAAGGGATCAATCCCGTGGCTGCTTTCCCAAGCCAAGGCTGTGGAGTGGAGTGACCTTTAGCTTCTTCATTCCCTGGGAAGAGACTCAGGGAAAAGCGAACAGACTCTTCTTCAGGACATGCCAATGCTCCCGCCTCTCTATAGTGCCAAGGATTTGAGGCACAAGGAGTGTTTCAGGCAGAACGCCTCTGCTTTTCCTGGGCTTTTGTAACAGGAGCTTCTTAGCTCTTGCCACAGTTAACCAGGCCATGAACACTGCTTCTACACTTCAGTGGGGAGAGCTATCCAAAGCAGGATTTGCAAGGTCTACAGAATTCCCCTGCATCACTTCCTCCACTCTACCCTCCTTTCCTCCCATTATATGGCAATAAAATTGCACTTCTATGACTAACACAAATATTAGCGTGTATCATTTGGTTACTTTACACACTCTGACCAATTTCAAACAAATCCAACAAGTAGACAACAGTCCAGTTCTCCAGGTTGCACACAAGACAGACAGACAAGGAGAAGGGAGATTTTCTAGCAAAGAAAGGGCTGAAGTGTGAGCTCCACATTGTTACATATTGGAAAACCTAGGCACAAGACATGACTGCAGGAGTCCAGGGTGCCATTTGCTCCGCTGCTGGCAGAGCACTTGGAACGATGCCTTCAGGAGCATTCGGTCCTTTCATTATTTATCTGAGGAAAGTGGGAATGTCATCAGAACAGAAAGCCAAAATAAAGCATTAATTGCACTGTATGCTCACAGCTGAGGAAATTTGCTTTCAGTTTGCTATCCCACCATCTGATTTACTTGAAATCAGCCAAAATGTAAAGAGGGAAAAGGAGGTGACTGGATAAAAGACAATTGTATTACTCACTAAGATAATTCTTTTTAAACAGGGATTACCATAATATAACAAAAGTAATTGGTAAAGGAGGAAGCAAGTCCTGGAACTGTTTACACATGAACCAACTTTCATAAACATAGACCTTTCTCAGAATCAAAATATAATTAAGATCATAAATTGGTCACCGCTGTGTAATTTTCTCGTGTGTTTGAAAGGCTATTCAGGATTTCAGTGTTTTAAATGTTACAGGATTAGGAAAAAAGCCACACATTATATAAAAAAGTTTGCTAGCACTCTGTAGAAAACACCTTTCCATTTCTCAAGCTCTTGACTTCCACATTTTCTGACACAGTTTCACTAACTAATCAAACATATAATCATTTCTTTTGTGTCTGTAAGGAAGCATATATGAAGGAAAAAAAAAATAGCAAAAGCAGAGAAACAGCGTGGGTATCCACTAATCCCTTCCTCATGGTTATTTCAACATCTGCAGAAAGATTCCTGTTAGTTTTGTAACACAAGGCTCTGGTAGGAATAGCACCATAAGGCAGTCCTGCTCAGGCCTGTTAGCCACCAACTCGTGCTCCTGGCACGCTGCCCCCTAACACCGTGCCAGATCATATTAAGGAACTGATCTGACTTTAAAAACAGAAACTAAGGAAACATTTTTGTCTTTTTTTTTTTCCTCAGAGTTCTTTTTCACAGCAATTTATTTTCCTGATCCAACTCACAAGACAGCTGGGCAAACATTTGTACCGGTGCTCCTAGAAGAGCAGGAACAAGTTGCAGGTGCCTGCTGAGCAACACGTGTGGACTCTGGAGTTGCTGGAGGGATGTTGTAGCGGGTAGTGCCCTTTTAGACTTTATGCTGTACAATCACAGCCTCAGACTCTGGTTTGAATACATGCAAAAGCCAGCTGCACGCCTTCTATTCCCTTCGACTGAGAATGGCATGGGCTGATGAAATAAACCAGTGATCTTTTCTAGAAACATCCTGCCAGTTCCAAAAAATGCTACTGTTTTACAGATGTGTCCCCAGAATTTGTTGTGGAGATCACTCTTAGGTCTCCCAGGACTACCCTACATGTAATTTTTATCAGCTTATTCTTTCCCTCTCCTGATCCCTTATGTCTCTGCGCTTCTTTAAATATAGCCCTATATTGATGCCCTATAATTTCTATTTCCCTTTTTTCCCCTCCCATTTCTAATTATTTACACCCAGATTTTGACTTTAGATTTCTTCTTAGTTGTAACTTTATGAGGTCTTTGCACTAGGCCCTTTCCAGCCCTTGGTTTTGCATCCAACAGGTAGCTGGATGCAGAACTGCATAATATTGATGCCAAGCCAGAACCTCTCCCTCTGCAGTCTCGAGGTTTACCCTTCTCTTGGCTCTCAGCCCACACCATGAGTCCCACTCTGGAACCAAGCAAAGTTAACAGAGTGGTTAGCCCTGGAGGAAGGTCCCTTTGTGTAGCTGTGCGGCCTTCGCTACGGATGCAGCATCATGGCTTGGATGTGCGCCAAAGGGTGCTGGAAAAAGAGAACAGCCCGAGGCAGGATAAAGGACAGCAGGGATGCCAGGGACCATCACGCATGGGGCAAGGCATCTTCTCCATATTCCGGGGCACTTAACCATGTCTCCAGCAGGACTACGGTCTGGGTGAGGTGCTACAGAGTTCACAGGAGACCTCCTAGGGCTTTCCTGCCCTCCATGATGCGTGCTGTTTACTGGCTTCCATTGCCAGTTGGATGATTTATTTAATTTAGGAACAGATGCAGGGATAAGATGAGCACAGTTCCAGCAATAGCTTACTGAGCAGTATATTATGACAAATATATACCAGGATAGGAGGTTTCTTCATTATCCCTCTGTGCAACACTTTCTCTATCTAAAATGCCTGAACCCATCCGCCCTTGGCTTGGTTAAGTCCTGACATGGATGGGTATAATATTATGTAGCCTGCAAAAAGATACTTGTGGAACCTTCTTTCTCTATTACATCTCATTCCCCTACTCCTTAGATCCCATCGTCAGCCCATCCTGCTCACACAAGATGTCTAGCCCAAGGACCAGAGTACCACTAAAGAGATACTGAAAACATGCATGGTTCAAAAAAGCAGCATACACTTTTCCCTAAACATACTCTGCACAGCATCAGCCCTGATCAGGATCATTCAGTAAGTATCCACCACCTCAGAAGCTGGCTCAAGCAAAGAACTGCAGCTCTTCCAGTGAAGAGGGAACAGCTGATGGGAGGGGGAGATGACAGGTTTTATTTTCTCAGGTGTACTAAAACAACCTCAGTAGCTTATCTAAGGCCACAGAACACGAGCACAAAGAAGAAACTGGAAGCCAGACTCTCCTACAGTGATGAGTGTGAATATTTCTGTGGTTGCCATGAATCAGAACCATATGATAAGTGCACTGAGATCCTCCCCACAAGCAAGAAACAAGAGAAAGATGGGGCAAGATGATGTTGAAGGCTCTATCAGATGCAGTGCAGTGGTAATAAGACCCCTGGAACAGTCACTTCTTCAAAACCTTTACTTCTGTCCCAAGGACCCAAACCCTCCAGCACATGCTCTGCCACACCAGGATTCCACTATCTGGTGGACTAAATGAAATTAAATTCCATTTAATTTAATCTAGCACTGTGGTTCTGCACCATCCCTACCCCTCATGCAGCCTAGCGCTGAAGGAAGCCAACACCAAGCAACATACTTCACTCTGCTGGCAGAGGCTTGGTCTGACCAAGACCCATGCTGCAGCTGCTGCTTCTACATTCCTTGGTAGTTCTCGGGCAGGAAGCCGAAGGAGACAATTACTTGTGCAATGCCAAGATGCAAAAAATGACTCGTGCTAACACAGAAACTTAGAAAAGCTACTTCCTGAGATGATAACTGATCTGAGAAATAGAAGGCTGAGCCGCCTACAAAACTGCCCCAAAATCCCCACAAGGGAACAGACTGTACACAAGGAAATCTGTGATACAATAAACTCACAATCCTTGGCAGCACAAAACCATCACTGCAGTATAGTTTGCTTGTTGTGCCAAGGGAAATCGGATTCAGTCATAACCACACCTTAGGATGTCTCAACATTTTTTTTTCAAGTAGGTGATCCCACAGTGAACAGATGTTCTGACTGCTTGTCAGCACCTGTCCTCACTGGCATCTGGACATGGTATGCAGTTCCTTCCTGCCACACCATTTTTGAGCCCTCTTTCCTCAACTTTGACAAACCAATCAATCCTTCAGCAAGTCTCCCATGCCCTTCAGGCCCTGGGTATTTTATGCTGATTCAGCCTGCATTAACAGACAAACATTTCAGAAGGACGTTCTGTATGTTTGCCAGTGATACTGCCACAGGCATCAGACCAGTCTTCTGTGCAACAAGTGCGACATCTCTGACCTCCACACATACCTCTCAAAGCCACAGAGCCTCAAACACAGGATGTTGCCCCAAAAATTTCCTTTAAAAGATGCTGTTGCAAATTCTGAAGGTATTTCTTTACATAACTGCATACTGTATTTTACACAGATCAGTGGAAAACACCCTAGTGCTCTCAGGATGCAGAGACACTCTTCAAACACAGTAGAGTTAACATAATAAAGAGGAAGGGCACATTTTCTCTTCCCCCTCGCCCCCCACCAGCCACAACCTTAAAGTCTCTTCGTCTCCTGCTTGTGACTTTCCCCCTGCTCCATCTGGTCTGACTCTTGAATCCCCAGCATTCAAATCAAGCAGCCCCTTCCTCCTTGCTGCTGGGATAGGAGCTCGGCCAGCTCTCGGTTCCTTCGCCTTTGGTGAGTCAGAGAGGCCCGAGCATGCTCAGTGAGGAGAGACCTTCACAAACCAGTGCTCTTCTATTTTAAGATGCCAGTGCTGAGTAAACTGTAAAGTTTCAAAGTGACCCAATCTGGGATTTTTTTTTGTTGTTAAAACAGCAACATGTTCATTACAGACTGAGCCTCTGCCAATTTTAAAGCCACAGTTTAATATGAAGACAGACCATTTAAAAGAAATCAGAGTATTTTTTAGCATTGCAAATAACCTCATTCTCAACCTCTAATTTGAACCTATTCCTATCATTTAAAGGACTACATCCTTTAAAAATCTATTTCTACATCCTTTTTAAATCTATTTCTTAGTTTTTATCTAATGTTTTTATCTAATTCTTAGTTTTATCTTCCTAATCCTAAGGCATACTTCACAACTGACATTAAAGTATTTGAAGCAGACTCTGCGCAATGCCTTTCAGGAAGAACTTGCTCAGAATTTTTCACTTTTGAAGGTTTACACTGAAAGTGAATCTTTCCATTTTGCAGTGTTACAAAATTCAGCATGAGATCATGTGTTCCATCTAAAAGGGTGTATAAAGCATACACAATCTTAGATTCTTTTCTGACCAGGCTCTTAAAGGCCTGCCGTGTTTGCATGGAGTGTGTATATTCTGTGTGCATGTTCTTGATGATACAGTTGCTTTGGTGCGTGGCCTGCAAAGGAGAACAGCTGAAGCTCAGTCTCGTCTCAGTATAATTTGTGAAAGTTTCACATCATGCAGCAATTATGACAATAAACAGCCAACTGCACAGTCATTTCTGACACCAAAATGTAGATCCCCTGCTATCATTTCTAAAAAGAAAGCTGAAGAAACTTCCAGCCTTCAGCAGAGTCAGTTTACGGTATTTAAATAAGAGGAAGGTCAGACAGACTACACTTGACATTGCTGGGAACAGATGCTTTTGAGGCAGATTAAAAAAAAACAAAGCCACTTTAAAAAAAGCAGTTAAAAGGATTCCCATTTGTCTACTATCATGTTAATAAAATGATCTTTCAGAAACACTCAAAGGAGAACAAGGAATTTCCCATATTTTAGAGAATGTTGTCTATCTAACTCACTATTCATATTTAAAAATCAGATAAGCATTATATAAGAGAAGACAATGTGTATATATACAAACTATTTTTTTAAACGTATATGTATATCACCAGCCCGCACTGCGATTACAGCAATTAAGTAAGAGATGATAAATGAAAAGAAAGAGCACAAGAAACCTAGAAAAAACAGCCATTAGAGATAGTAACCTAAATTCACAGGAGAACACTGTTTTAGCTTTTCCAGGTTTTATCAAACCTGCTTCCCTATATCACATCACAACTTAGATAATGTAGCTGGGCTCTCTTCCAGACCAGTTGCACTTTCCTTATCAGAAATAAAACTAATACTTTCCTGGTTTATTAGTAGTTCTATTTATACCATACACATGTTTTCCTTTAACAAGAGAGGCAAAATGATAGAATGAGCAATAGAATAAGCATTTCATGAGGAATAAAAGTGAACCTGTCCAGATAGTAAAGATCGGGGGGAAGGAACTTCAAGCAGGGGGTAACTGTTGCTGGAGCAGAAAGCTGCTCCTCTCAGCATGCAGTAGGTCTGTGCCTTTGCACCTCCAACAGCCCGAGCTGTCTGGTCTTTCCCAGGATTACGCAGAACCTGGGCCAATATGTTAACAGTGTCCGTTTGTAGGCACAATCACTAGTACCTATGGATCCAAATGGATGTTTCTCTAAACTGCTCCTTATGACAGTGAAGACCAAAAATCCTCCTGAAAATTCACTTTCAACATTTCATGATCCTTACCCTCAACGTGTTTGCTCAATGTCTACCAAAATCTTCCTTATTATAGTTGAAACTCATAATTTCTTATCCTACCTACTGGAGATATAAAGTAACAAAAGTTATTTCCCTTATCTTTGTGGCAGCCTCTTATATATTTTAAGAGCAGCATATCTCCCCTTAGTCCAACAATTTTTTCATCCTTCCTCATAGGTCTTGTATTTCAGAACCCTATCACTCGTGCTGCTCTCCTCTGTTTTATCTCCAGTTATTCCACAAAAAAGCCTTCAGCCCAAAACTAGACAGTGTTACAGCTGCAGTTTTGGCAAGGGTTAGTGGAGAGTTACTTTGTATATCTTGCAAGCATTTACATAACCCAGCATTTGTCATTTCACAGCAGCAGCACTGTTGACTCATTTTCATGGTTTTACCCATTTTTTCTGTCACTTAACCA
Organism: Microcambeva ribeirae; assembly: GCA_035222435.1. Classification (NCBI taxonomy): domain Eukaryota; kingdom Metazoa; phylum Chordata; class Actinopteri; order Siluriformes; family Trichomycteridae; genus Microcambeva; species Microcambeva ribeirae. The sequence continues at coordinate 9,426 of JAYECN010033123.1, read as the reverse complement.
CTTGCTCTCCAACAAAACCTATGACTGACTGTTCCTTTATATATGATAATTGACATCATATTTTTACCATTGTCAGATATTTTGATCATTTCTTCCATTTGTCAAGATCATTTTGAGTTCTACTCTCCTTGAACTTAATGAAAATATAATTGAACTCAAGATATTCTCCTGTCCAAAGTTCTTCCACCTTGCCCACCCCACAGTAGCTTAATTTGTGTCTTTCCCTAATTTGCTTATGTGAAAAGCATCAAAAGCCTCAGTAATTTCAAAATATTTGAAACCTACTCATTCCTCCATACTTACAGGGTCAGTTACACAAAAAGGGAATAAGACTAACCTGCTTAAAAATAGTTTCATAGCTTATTTTGACTCAAAGATACTCTTTGACTCTTTTTTTTCTACTTTCCTTCTCACAAAAAAGAGAGAGAGAGATGAAAGATCAGTATTTATCTCAGGTCAGAAGTATTTTCCAGATCAAGCCTCAGCAGCAGAGCAAGAGATATCAGAAATTACTATAGAACTAAACATTACATTATGACCAGCTATTTGTAGTAATGTAGCAGCTGTAGGAAGCTGGTAGATGTCACAGGTAAGAAGTACACGGCAATTGTTCGGTCAATAACAGAAAGCTACATCAAAAGTATATGAAAGTAATTAGTGCAATTATGAAAAAACACTTCTAAATTGAAGTCTAGAAGTGAGTTTAGTAATTGGAAGAAAAGCTTTTTTATTCTGTTTACCTATCTTTGGGGAAAAAAATAAAATCATATTTCCAAATCTGGTTCAAATAGCCTGAGGATCAGTGGATACTCAGAAAGAAAGGAAGGATTTCCATTTACACTCAGCAGATATCATTAAATCATTGAAAGAGGTTAATCAGTTAAAAGATAACAATATGGCTGCATTAGAATTGCAGAACCACTTTGGTTGGAGGGGACCTCTTGAGGCCATCTACTCCAACTCCTGCTGAAAACAAGGCCAGCTTCAAAGTTATTCAGGGCCTTGACCAGGCAAATTCTGAAAAATCTTCAATTCATTTTATTATTCCAATAGCCACCCACTATGGAGAGCCCTTCTTGAGGAATACTGTCACAGTTTGCTGGGTCAGTTGGCTTTCCCATGCATACTGCATGTGGTACAAGCCTTGCTGGCTTGCAGCCAAACCCAGTTACTGCAACATCAGCACTCTGTTCATTACATATTCAGTTGTTTGTTCCAACAGGTCCTCCTAAAAGAAGTGCTGCCACACATATCAAAGAAGGTCTGGCTAAATATTAAATCCGGAAGTGGCATGAAAAAGGAACCAGTTAATTCAAGGAGTTGTGTTTCCACACATATTTTGGTGCTTATACAATTACCTATAAAAACCTTTCAAACAGTATTAGAACTACAGATTCCACACATTTTTATGATATTATATAGAGAAGTAAGAAACCATTTTAATGTAGAACAAAGCAGGCAGGATTTGGCATCAGCAAGCCATTCATAAAGTTTCTCAGTTTTAAATAAAGAACAAGGAAAATTTGTCTGCCAAATATCTGTGCTGCACAGAGCTATGCAAAATGCACCCAGGGGGGAAGGATAAATTCTGGAACACCTGACAGTTGGAATGGAAAGCATGAATGTTTCTGTAGGCTGACAAAAGCACATGTAGGAGTATAAAACAATTACATGTCACCTAGTGCAAGTCCATGGGCCAACTTCAGTTTCAATCACCTGATGTCAGCTAGTAGAAACAAGTCTAATACAGGCAGGTCATCCGGTAAAATTCATCCACTGCTGGAGGCAAACGTGGGTAGGCAATTAATCTCATTATCAACATTTCCATTCCTCCATTCATCTTCAAGAAATGGGAATCCCTTGTAAATTGAAAGCAATTATCCCATGTTCTTGCCCATGCAGTTAGGGCATGGAAGGAACCAGCACACTCAGAGCTCTTTGATTTCATTTATTTAAATTATGTCTTCTCTCTTGATCCCTATGCAGAAGGGAGAACTTGACATGGGAGGAAATTCAGTGTTGATGCCTACGTTTCTTCAAAATTATTATGAATTGAAACACCCTTCAGATAGTCCTACCACCATTTTCAGCCAACCTATTGTATTCACTTCAGATTTATAACAAAAAGAAATCTTTCAAAACCACAAAAAAAACTGCAGAACTAGTTTACGCATTCAAAAATCATGATTTTAGTTCAGGTTTCTTTGAAAAACAGTGTTGGTCTTAACTAGCATGAATATATATTATCACTGTTTCATTATGATGCCATTTTACATATTTTAAACCAAACATCCCAAAAATAAAACAAATGGTCTGCCACAAAGTAAATAATCCAATTGATGTGTTTCCTGGGGGGGGCGGGAGGGGTGGGGAAGAGAGGAGAAAAAAAAAAAAAAAAGAGAGAGAGCGCTCGCACGCGCGCTCCAATCCCCTTTTGCAGCCAAGCTAGTTTTTTTTTTTTTTTTATTTTTTAACCTCGCAATGAAGCATCCAGATAAGCTTACTAAGACGCAATTTTTTCCAAAGAGTAAAATGAATGATGCTGCTTTCAATAAACTATGTCTGTTTTCTGCTCTCACTCTTCCCAGGGGCCCAGTTAGATGAACACAGACTAACTGTTCTACCTCATGCCAACGCTTACTGGCTGGCAAAACATCCCTTCTTTCCACATCTGTAGCATCATCCTCACCAATGCTGCGATCGTGTTACTCTTGAATTTATACTTGCAGAGAGCCAAACTCCACGAGGCTCTGAGCCTTGTGGCTCCCCCCATACCGTACGGCATGGGCAAGATCTTAGGAGGATTGCCTGCTTGCAATTTAAAAAGGATTCCCCTCTTCCTTGAAACTGAACGGGAGAAGGGTAGCCTTCTGGTGCTGGGGTTTCCATTTCCATCAAACACAAAGGTAAGGGACAATTTCCCTTACCAAAATAGCAACAACAGCATTTTCTGTAAAACTGAAGCTTTATCACAAAACGATAGATAAATTCTCCACCAGCACTCCAAGAGCAGCCAGAATCCGGCGCTCATCTCTTCTGTGAACGCTGCAGACGTTGCTGTCCAGAGACGCAAGGACTACCAAGGTCACATCCACGCTTACATTGGGGCTGACTTTACAGCAACTCAATTTTCCCCCAAAGAATGACTATAATTACATTGGGTGCTCTTGTTCAGCCCCCGTGTATCTGATCTAGCCTTACAGATGATGTTACGTGATTGACACCAGACAGGCAAGAGGGTCTACGGTCATTTCTAAAAATGCCCCAATGCTGCCTGCCATAGAGATGCATGACCTGCAGCAGGAACAAGTTTAGTGTAAACTGCCTGAAGGAACAATGTGGGTATGAAGTAACAGCCACAAGATCACCCAGAATTTCTGGCTGCTCTGGCCCGGGCCAGCTCTGGAGGAACGCAGACACAGGCACAGCAATAAATCTTCCACTGCTAAGCTGAAGGGAGATGCCCCCAGGGGACGTGTAAACAACACAGAAATCCTGTTTGGATGAATCAAACCACTTTGAAAGGAAGGGCAGAAGAGGATTTAAAGGAAATTCAGGAAAAAAAAAAAATCAGTATTAGAGTATTGGATAAAACTTAAAGGATTACATGCATTGCAGCTGTAGGAGTTGGGAGGAGGGGAATAAAGAGAGATGTAGAGATCAATCCTAGATACAAAAGATAGCACCTGAGAAGTGCTTTTAGCTCCTGAGAGCAGATGTAAAAAGCACGGACACTGAATACTCCAACTGAGAAAATATTAGATTTCTAACTTCAAGTAAGGAAACATGAAAATTCTTATTAGACTACATATTTATCCAGCTACAAAAGATAACTCTCCTGTGTAACTTCCAGCATCCCTTAGCTCTCCCCAAAACAGAAACCTTAAATAGTTCATAGGCATGAACTCTGAGACAACTTAATGACTCACCATACATTTTGAAATTTTGAACAGAAGGGCATGTCCCCAGAGGAAATATCTGGAAAGATCAAGGACTTTTTACCTTGTTTGGTTCTGGAGAGCATAGCCTTTCCAGCCTAGCTTCTTCCCATAAGTAGAAAAAAAGTCTTCTTAGTGGAATACTAACTTTCCCAAAAAGTATTGGCTTAATTATACTCGGTGAAGGAAATAAGCATGCATATTACAATGTGTGAGCAACACAGAGAATCTATTGGAGGTAAACATACTCCAGAAAAAAACTTCTTTATTACTTTCTCCATTATTAGAATTTCTTAATCTTAAAAATAAAAGTTTTGGGTTTTGTATGGTAAAAATTGAAACCAAATTAATTTCATCTTCTGATACTGAAGATTTACTTGCCAAATTATACTGGCTCAGCACATATGTGGTAGCATTTAGTTAGTGATGGAATAAATAGCTGGGAGCATGGTGGGAGTCTTTGAAGACTGCAAATGAAGCAGATGTTGTAGACATTTCTCTGACTTCGCAGTGTTCACTGTTCAAGTGAAATTTAACTCAGTACTGACATACAGCTGTCCCTAAACGCTGTCTATACTAGGCTGACCATTCTGCAAGTATTTTCTCCATGATTATACCCCTAACAACTTGCACCATGGATTTTCAATACAATGCAGGGAATACTTGGCAATTCTGAATTGAATCCAAGAGTCACTTTTTGTTAACTCCTTCTATACGGCTCTTCTGGTATCAAGTAGTACAGTACACCGGGCTTCAGCCTTTAACATCTTTTATGTTTTCACACACTCATAACACATAAAAATTCTAATTGCTGGACTTAATGTTTCACTTTTCTGCTCTTAAGTCAGGGATCACTCTGCCCAGCTCCCAGATCCTCTTGGTGAAAGAAAATGAAACTGGTCATCTCTACTGTCATAATTGAAAGGCAAACATCCAAATAAGTAGGAGAAAGTTGGGATGCGCATTGTTCTGATGAATTGGAGAATACAGGTTAGTGAACCGTATAACCAAAGAACAACATTTCTGAAAAAGCAGCTTTGAAATACACAGTTCATACATGGAATTAGCTACATCTTCCTCATGTAGTTTCTGTGCTTTGGGAAAAACTTCATTGTAAAAGTATGAACTTATATGGTAATTTTATAAGTCAAAAGTTTAGTCACAACACAGGTCATTTCTTCATGCAGCACTTACTCTAAAACACTAAGTTCATCTATAATTAAGACCCTTTAAAGTTAGAGGCATGCAATCTATCAGTAAACATTGCCTTTCTAGGCAAATTCAGTAGTTTAGCTTTTCATATATTTATATAACATTCTGTTCACTTAATGTTATTATTGTTACTGTCTTGCCTCAAACTATTAATAGTAAAAATCACTCCCTACTTAAAAATAATGCTATTGGTCCTGAATATACTCATGATTCTTGCCATGACAATATCACTCTCAACCCACAGAAAAGAATTTCCAACATAGGTTTGCAAAGACTACAAGAAAATTAATACAAGGCTTTATATCACAAAACTTCGTAGACAGTTGGTAATCAAATAACATAATAGGCTACAACTACATGTCAGAGAGAGCGCCATGCTGCATCTATGCTTTGTTAAGACGACAACAAATAGGAGTACAGATGCTAACAAATACACTTTAAACTATGTGCCAGAAACTGAAACCATAGGCCTTGTGCATAACGTTCTATGTGTCAGTGTCCCTGGAATTTCCTTAAGAAACAGAATAGGGAAATAAAACTCTGACAAAACACACTTTTGTAGTCTTATTTAGAATGCCCTTTGGAAGACACATAAGGGCATGAGCTGTATCATCTGCAGCTGTAAGACTCTTAAATGGAATCTGGTTAAGGCCAAAGCTTTTGACACTCTTGAACTGGGCAAAAAGGGACAGGCTAGCAGTTTTATTCTTAAATTTGTGATATTGGTACTTTCCCCTCCCCTCGAGACTCACCCTTGCCCATTCTGAGGGCTGCTGATGCCACCTGCAGAATCCTTGTGTCCACCAGGTAATTAAGGGTATAGGAGATTCTACAGGAAGCAAAAACAAATGAGTAATATTTTAACTAAGATTAAGCATAAGGAAAAAAAAAAAAAAAAAAAAAAAAAAAAAAGGTCTTCAGGAAGTTAGTGCTAATAAAAGTAAGTACTTAAAGAAGGGACACATTCATCAGTAGGACATCCGCTATGGCATAGCTAAGCAACAACTTACAGTCCAGGATGATTTTCTAATACGCTATTCTCTGCAAAGACAAGTATTTTGAATTAAGCTGTTCTTCCAGAAGCAAGGGTGGGGAGGAGGGGGAGAATAAAAAAAAATAAAAAAAAAAAAACCCACCTTTCTCCCCTCAATACACCTTTTCCTTTCAAATGAACATACTAACAAAGCATTGTTCTCCCTTCATTTTGTAAAGACACTCAACTTAAATAGCCTTTTGAATAGTTCCACATTAGAACAGATCAGTTTATGGAATTAAGGAGCTTGGAACATCTGTTATATTTCTCTCAAAGCAAACAGTAAAAAACCCCCAAAATAAAGATGTGAACCAATCTGTATGATACAAGACCATGTACAGTCATAATATATGCCCTACGGTGCATCTGCAGCCTAACATATCTCAACATCCTGCTCATGTGGAATACTTCAACCTGTTCATGAAAACAAGAAAGATGACTTTGTCATTGCACTGCATGTTTTCTTCCTCCTAGAAGCTGTCCAACCCATTCAGTTTCCATTGCACTTTTGCTCCAAACGCAAGGCCGGGGCCTAGGCCCTCACTGTTGTTTGGTCTGTTACTGTTATCTCCAACACGCGAAGGAGCCACCTTCGAAATCCCAGCTGAACGGCAACAGACACCACACGCGCTAAGAGCCCACAACAAAACTGGCTCCCAGCTGCAGAAACGCTTCTCCGCCACCTGAGCAGGAATTGACACCGGGGAGCTTAAAGCCCGCGTAGTTTGAACTAACATGCTTGCTCCTACACGGGAAGAGAGAAGACCACTTAAATATACCAGTGATGGTGTTGGATATTAACTATGATAGCTTCCAGTGTTCACTGGCCACATTGTATGGGAAGGAGCTTACAACACCCTCAATATCTGCCTGGTCTAAGAGAGGTAGCGCAGCTGGCCACTGACCTCAGTGAAAGCCTTTCTTTCTTACTGGCACCACTTCTTATTCTATCTTTACAGGCAGTAGAGGATTCCTCACCACTTTTTTTCCTAACACTTGTCCCTCGTAATAGCAAAAGAGACTGGAAGAGGAGAAGCTACACTGGTATTGACCGGACAGGGTGTCCGGTTAATGTCTCTAGCGACACGTAAGTAATGACAGTAGGTCCAGCTTTCAAGGGTGCACTTAGGGAGCTAAGAGAGGGGACAGGAGTGGGGCTAGCTCGTATGACATCAATGTTCATTTTAGTCAAATGACATAAACACAGGATCCTTTTGTTCACGGAAAGATGGAGAAATGCTACTCTGAGCTTGCATGACAGTAATTTCACTTCCTTATCAAGGTCCACATTGCTGATTACATTTTCCTATTACATTCTCTGAGCCAAGCTTTTGCACTGCACTTGAAAGAAAATGATTAAATGCAAGAAAACACATGTTAAGAAACTTCCTGTCATATCATTATGTTAAGAGTCCTCATTTCTGAGAGTTTTTCTTTTTTTTTTTTTTTTTTTTCTCCTCTCCTCGTCTCTTCTTTAAGGGAGTTTGCGCTACTTCCTTTTCCTTCACCTGTGAGACCCAGAACAGCAAAACTAATTTTATAGATCTCTTCCAAAAGGACTGAGGCTTTTTCCTCCCTCAGTAAGTTAGCCATGAGTAAATTAGTTCTCAATAATTTCAGAACCTTTTAACCAGGTTGTGGAATCTTTCCTACACCTGATCTAGAAACCTCTCAAAGATACAACCTTTGGTTGTTATATTTCTGAAAATTAATACAATGGCTTACCTGTAATTCCAGACTTAAAAACAAAGCCTCCAAGTAACATTTCTGTGACAAGTGAAACCAATAATTGATTTAACAAAAACATGAATAGTTTCAACCAAAGTCAACAATAAGCAAGAATATTCTTAAGAAGGTAAAGACAAGTTAAGAGTTCCAAAATTAAACAAAAGGTTAAGCAAATGTTTGGTTTTATTGTATTTCGACATTCAAGTTAATGTCATGTTTATTTCTATGACAGCAGGAAGAAGTTGAAGACCAATTCCTATTTAAATATTTTGGGCTTTGAAAAGTCTATTATGTGAGGCACTGTATTTTATTAGGCATTTTGTTATTGCTGAAAAAAACAAATTTAAATGTGTTATTTTCCAACAGCATTGGTTAGTCTACCAAAAGACAGTACTTCCCGCTACAAACTTGGCTGTGCACACACTTATGATGGTTAATCTGACTTTGAAGTCTGCTTGACTTCCTTCCTCTCTTCCTTGCTAAAATTAGTGGTTCATGTCTGAATCCATCATCTGCAACCTTCCCTGCACCCAATAGTAAAAGCAAATTTTGTTCCTAATCTTGGGTATTAGTTCTCCCCTTTCATTTTTGTTTTGAGACCAAAATTTTCACTCTGTCAGAATTTGGAGGTGGATCAGTTAGTCTGAGCCAAACTGTACAAGAAGCTTCCACTATAATGTGAAGCAATCTCAGTACTTTATTCTGGTGCTTCTATTTCCAGTCACAGTTTAAATCATATGAACAACTTTGCATGAGAATATAAAAGAATCTGAGGAAGCATTTGCAAAGCCTGATGAAGCCAATCTCACAAAATTGCCACCAGCTGCCTCTAAAGAAGCTGACTCAGAGCAGGAGACTTGTAGGTATCCTGAAGTATCCCCTGGAGAAACCTCTCCCCATTGGTTTTAGAAAGAACAATACAGATTGACCTCCTCATGGAAAAAAAAAAATAGTGACTCACCCTTAATCAAAACTTCTGTGAAAACAACAAACAAAAAGATCTTTTTGAATATCCAGAAGTCCTGGCAGAAGCATATCTGAGAAGTCCATGTTGTATTCAAAACACTTGGATACCGAAAGTTTTATCCGTTGCTTCCAAACAAATTTACAAATCCTGTATACATGTACTACTTACATTTGCAAATGCAAAGTTCAATTAATGACATAAGAAATAAATCCCACTAATCTGGATGAAAAAGAGTTATCCAACACGGCACAAATAAATGATTGCACAAATGCAACTTGAAACCATACTTGGGTTTTACAGGCAAGAACTCCAAAAAATGTAGTTTGATACAAAGATTTCCTAAGGAAAAGTTTCTTGCTTCTTAAGGAATTGTATATTTACTGTGTAAACCGTTTTCAAAAGCATCAAATTTAATTTGCTCAAAGCAGAAGTTTCACATAAAGACAATTACATGGAAGTCTAAAACTGAAGAAAAAAGAAAAAAAAAGAAAAAAGAAAAAAGAAAAAAGAAAAAAGAAAAAATAAAAAAGAAAAAAGAAAAAAGAAAA